>AGDA01063056.1:0-18904 GCA_000281935.1 Mengenilla moldrzyki | reverse complement strand
ACAAGTAAAAAGAAATTTCTTTTTATAATTTTAATAGTGATTTAAAGTTCTCCAAAGAAATTCAATTGCATATTTATATGAGACGATAATGACGAATATGTTCGAAGGAAATTAATTTCAACAATACACTAGAAATAAAACAGATTATTAAGCAATTGCATTTTATTGCATTGTTCGAAAAAAACTCTCTAAATTTCTTTAAATTTAGCCACCGATGTGGAACTTTTATTGTTTGCTGAACATCTTTCACTAAACACAAGCTATGGCAAGAAGCTTGGTAAGTGCGTGCTTGTCCAGTCAGACTAGAACTTTCATTACAATCAGTACACACGTCTTATAAATGAGTATCGTTAATAATGCTGAATAACATTGCTGCTTTCTGGCTTATCTACTTGTTTCTGATACCTATTAAAGCAGACTCCAATCAATGCCCTGATAAGGATTCTATCTTGCCGTGCACCTGCACCGAAATCACCTATGAAATACGAATTTGGTAAATTCGAGTCATCGTAAAAGCATTCATTTTTTTCTGATTAACCTATATTTTACAGGTGCTCGCACAGTGACCTTTCGCATGTACTAGAGAGCTTAAAATATTTAAGCTCTCATATGAATTATACAATAGACGAACTAATCTTGGAAAATAATAACATGCCATCGTTGCCGGGTCGTACGTTTAGCAATTTGCGAATCGTGCGATTAATGGTTCGTGGTAATGGCCTGCAACGAGTGTCGAGCGGATGGCTGAAGTCGAACACAGATGACCTGGATGACGACCGGAATACATTAATGGAAGTCTATATCGTTGAACCGGAACTGAAAAGTTTACCGGAAGACTCAGTAGGTCATCTAGCTAATTTGGAAGCAATCACCATAAAGAGTGCAATGTTGAAACGAACACCGAAATTCGCTGGCTTGCCGAAATTACGTTACCTTCTTATCGAAAGTGTTTCGCTAACGGATCTGTTACCATACCATTTCCATCAACTTAACGCTTTGGAACAGTTGCATATCGTCAGCAGTCCGCATTTGAAACGATTAGAGGCTAACTTATTTGAAGACTTACCGAAGCTTTATCTAATCAACATAACGTACTGTGGAGTTGAGTGGACACATCCGAGATTTCTGCAAAATTTACCAGCCTTAGAGCAGTTGTCTTTAGTCGGTAACCGTATCCGGGATGCTGGAATGATCGGCCGAGCCTCTCGTGAAGCTCCGAGTCTAAAAATCCTCTGGTTGGACTTCAATCGAATTGAAGTTTTACAAGACTCCGACTTCGTTGACTTGCCGAATTTACAAGAGCTCAGTTTGAAATTTAATAAAATTCTTCGTATTCAATATAGAAGCTTCCATCAATTGCCTAAGTTACAGAAGTTATCATTTGACGATAACATAGTTGACTTCATTGAACCAGATAGTATTCTTTTAAATTCCCGTGATAGGTTAGAAGAGCTTTCCTTAATCAACAATAGACTCAATAATATTTTCGATATACAGCAATTGTTGACAGGTTTGCCAAATCTAAAGATGTTGGACTTAAGTTATAATAGAATACGAGAGATTCCGTTCGAAGCGATCCGTGGTCATTATACGCTTGAAAAGCTATACTTGAACCATAACGAAATCAGCTATGTGGCAAAAGAGTCATTTATAGCAATGCCGGCTTTGATAGAACTTCGTTTACGAAACAATAGTTTGACTAACGATTTGCGTAACCCACTCTGGAATTTACCAAGCTTAAAAGGCTTAGACTTGTCGTTAAATTATTACGAACGTTTAGAACCAATTATGTTTATGAACTTACCATCGTTAAGACACATTGATTGCAGTCACAATTTAATAAATATAATCAATCGTGATACTTTCTTAGACAAGAAGAATTTAGAAGTAGTTCACTTATCATACAATAAACTTAAGGTTTTGCATCCGGCTACCTTTCGTAACTCAATGAACTTGTATGAATTAGATATCAGTTATAATCATTTGATTGAATTTGTACCCGGATTACCGCGGGTTATTGAACATTTAAACATGAGAAGTAATCAGATCAGTTTGTTACCCATGCAGCCGTCTCCGGATATGGACTTACCGTCTTTGAAGATTCTTGATATTGCTGAGAACAATTTGAAGCACTTAGGCAAAAAGGTCTTCAAATCGTTGATTCAGCTAAAAAAATTATTACTCAGTAGAAATTACGTACAGCACTTGGATCCGTTTAGTTTCGAAGGGTTGGGAAATTTAGAAACTTTAGAACTGGATTTCAATGAGTTAAATGTTATTGATCCAGACACGTTTCAAGACTTGAAAAAATTAGAAAAATTATCTTTGGCTTATAATCAAGTTGAGATGTTAAGTTCTAAAACTTTCCAACATAATGTGCAGCTACAGAGCTTAAATCTAAGTTCTAATCAATTAAATAGTTTACCAAATGACTTGTTTATACACAATGAAAACTTGGAAGTCTTTGACGTATCAAATAACAACCTACGTCAATTGCCTAATGCTATTAGTACCTTAGTGAATTTGAAAGTTGCCAATTTCGAAATGAATAAAATCAAAGTACTTAACGTAACTATTTTAAGGGGTAATTTCCCAAATCTAAAACAACTAATATTAGCGAAAAACTTTATAACTACAATACCTAAGAAAGCTTTCGATGGATTTGAAGCTTTGGAAGAATTAGATTTAACAAATAACGATTTAGAACGAATTGAAAGCTTTGCATTTAACAATTTACCAAGTTTAAAAGTTATTAAACTGACAAACAATCGAATAAAATTCCTGCAATATTCCACGTTTTCCTCGTTGAATTCGTTACATACTTTGCATTTGGAAGAAAATCATTTAAACGTTATACATCGATTAGCATTTAATAACGTTAACAGATTACAATACTTGAATTTAAGCCTTAATAATTTGTCAAGCTTAAAGAATAGCGGATTAGTCAATCTAGATTCTCTGGAAGTTTTGGATTTGTCATGGAATAAGTTGAAGGTTTTGAACGAGACCTATTTAAGTCACTTGAAATGGTTAATTGAGCTTAGAGTGGACAACAATTTTATATGTTTGCTAAGTGGACAACCGTTCCGCAAAATGGTCAGGTTACGGTACTTGTCATTGAGGAATAACATGCTGATTAGCGTAGATGAAAAGTCAATGCATAGTGTTCGAAATAATATAGCAGTTTTAGACGTTGATGGTAACCCTTTGGAGTGCTCATCATGTCAATTAGTGTGGCTGAAAAACTGGTTTAACGAAGCGCAAACTGATGGGCCGCATTGTTCGGACGGAACGTTGCTTCGTGACGCGCCAATTACACATCCGTGCAGCACAAGCGAGACCTCCAGCCGCACGGAAATTAGTTGTAGCGAAAATAATGAGCTTGACGATCAGTTCGCCAATCATAACAATCATTTGGCTCCGTTACCCGAAGAATCAGGCTACTTTTACGACAATTACATCGATTATAATTTTAACCAAAGCGATTTTCTGCCGGCCGGCACCGGTACCGAAAACCTAACACAGTTAGGTACGGTTCAAAACATACATACTGCAAGTACAATTACTCCGGCCTCTACCAGGCTAACATTTTTCGGCGTGCCTATTACACCATTGCGGTTCGGAAACTGGTTCGGAGACGTTAAAAACAGCCGTAAGTTAACAGAGGCTGAAAATGAAACTGAAATTAGCACAGAGCCGGCGTTATTTAATGACAACTTTTTCGCCAGCATGGGTCATCCGATTAATCAACCGATTAATGATACTACAAGAGAGCCAACTGATGATAAAACTATTATTTCCAGTACAGTTAATGCAAATATTGAGTTGAGCGATGAATCTGAAACAGTACCAGAGCCCACAACAACGGTTACTGAAGCAGTTTTAGTTAGTCCAAGAGTGGGTTGGCGCAAATCAACTATAAAAAAGGTAATGGCTCCATTCGACGAGCAGTATAATGAGTATATCACGGCACCATTATTAGATTTTAATCGAAGTCAGTATCAAAATTTAACTGCTGCTGCGAACAACTGGTACTATTTAAGCTACAACACCACAACAACTGCATCTCATTTAACGGCTGAAAATAAAAGTTTGCGGTTTTCTAACTCCAGCTTACTTTGGCTAATGTTAGCTTCAATTTTTTTCTTCGGATAAAATAAGATCTTTGAGCACAGCTACACTAGTATATGTGACTGGTTTGCAGATAATAATAGTACACACAATTTAAATTCAACATTAAAATTATATCTCATATGACTTTAGGAATAGATATACTTAATTAATTATCAAGCATAATGATTAGATACTTAAAATTTATACAGTTTGAAGCACTAGATGGAGAATTTTTTTAGTTTAAGTATAAAGCAGATCAGCAATACGCCACGTAAAATTACATATCATTTACATAGGCGGTAGTTGTCGCTGCTATCGCTTTTCATTCCAAAAAGTGGTATCACATTGATTTCGAGATTCATAAATTGATCGGCCTATGTATATATCTTTTCTACGATTGAAAAGATAGCGTTCCGCTCTATAAATAGAGACTACCGCTTTCAACTGTATCAACATCAACAGAAAATGTTGGAAAAATTAATTTGGTTTCCCCGATTGCTGATATGGTTAATTTGTAATATAAGCCTTCTTGTATTTGGGACTATTAAAAAAAGCATAAATATTTTTGTTATTATTGTCTTAATAAGCATACAAATAATAATTTAAGTATATTTTTACTAAATTTTTACATTGTTTACAAAAACAAAACTTTTTATATTAAGCTTAAATCCAACTATAACTTTCTACCCGTGTATAGTAAATATTGCTTAAATAATAAACAACTGTGATACAGATCGGAATAGAATAAGAAAATATGTGATATTTTTTATTGATTATTTGAATGATAAATATAAAAAAAATTTTACTGTTATAATTAGTTAAGCATTCATATTATAAAACAATGATATCTTTGTATTTTTTATGATTATTTTGCTAATATTTTGTAAATAATTGTTTAGATTGATCTATTAAAAATTAAATACTCGTAAACACTGGTTATTTTAATTTTATATTTAAACCTAAATTAAATAAATCTCTTTTCCAATTGTCATCAAAGTTTAATATTTTTTAAGTATGTGTAACAACATTTATTTAAATATTACTACCAATTTATTAAAAAGGAGTCGAACATGTTTCAAAATTTCATTTAAGGTTTCAAACGCTAAACGTGTTACTTTACAGTTAATGATACCTAAAAGCTTTATTTCTGTCCTTTCAATATATCTTACAAATAGTAACAGTTTATTTACTTTTTTTCCGTTTATTACGTTACTATTTTTTGCTTTCTTAATTCACAAAAAAATTGTTTTAAGTGCTTCAAAAATGATGAATAAATATTAATAAATTTAAAATTTAGGCTGCATTCACTAATTCAAGGGTTTTACACTTTTTGAGTAAATCAAAATGGTGTATACTGTTCGTTCTGTGTTGTAGTATTGACGTAAATACAGTGTTGCCTTGTTAAGTTTATGATATTTTTCACGTTTAGAGCAAAATGTATGAATCCATAAAAAATATTGTGGGTATAGGTGTATTGTGGACTCCAAAATGTCTCATCAACGTTTACTTCTGTAACTTTCTCCTCTATTTATTTTCGCATCGAAAATGATATATAAAAAATACACCATGGCAACACTGTACTTTTCGTCATTACCAGAGCACAGAACGCACAATGATTACCATTTTGCTTTACTCAAAAAGTGTAAAACCTTTGAATAAGTGAATGCACCCTTAAGAAGCATATCTTTAATGTCAGTTAAAAGTACATAAAACTTGTTATGTTGGTAAAACATTTGTTTTAAAACATTTTTAAAACAAGTGTATAATTTAAAATATTGAAATTTTTAATTGTAACTCTTTAGTGCTGAAAAAACATAAATAAAGCGTAAAAAGATATGAAGTTATGCATTTATTACTAATTTTGATGAAGATAATAATGTCTTCAATCCTTTTATAACAATGTTTTTTATGATTTTATCAAATAGGAAATTAACAATAATTTTAAATTATTTGTAAAACACATTAAAAACGAAAACACAACTGAATTTTAACATTGTTTCAAACCATTTCTGGTTCACAGGGCTGTAAAAATGTTTTGCAAATGCTTTAAAATAAATATTTCGCCAACATATGTTTTGCGTACTTTTGGCACGCAAGGTATTTAAGCATAGAAATATTATAAGTCAAAAATGTTAATAATAATTCATAACCCTAAGTTTAAGGTTGTTTTTTATTGCATAAAAATTTTAGAAACTTGTATGCAGATAGAAATACTTATATTTGTATTAAAATACATTATATTTTAAGTACCTCTATACTATTTAGTGTAATGTATCTGTATATAGCAGGCGTAACCAAACTTTTGCTCTTTAAAGGGCGACTTACTTTGTTATATATGATTCGCAGGCGACTATGAATACGTTATAAACCGTCCTCTGTTTTAAAAAGTTGTTTTGATTAATTAGCATATATCTACTGTAAATATTGAGGTTTAGTTTAGAATCGAATTTGAGTGTTGTTATATTTTCAAGTATATTTACATTTTCAAATACAAAATTTAATAAGAAGTAAATTGTTTAATTTTATCATTGTGGGCTACATTTAAAGACTTTACGGTCGACGTCTTGGCCACCTCTGTTATATAGATACAAATTTTAAAGCACTTGTTACAACATAGGCTGCTAAGTATTTACTAAGGCATAAATGGTTTAAAAAAAGAAATATTTGTTTATCCATCAAAATAAACTGTAATTAACAAATGTTCGAAAAATAAATTAACTAGCGTACTTAGTTGAAAGAACGTGTTTTATAATTTAAAAATAAGGTATGGGACGACAAATTAACCAGAAGTTAATAAAAATAGTAAACATGAATTTTAATAAATTCGAAGTTTAATAAAAGCGAAATATTAGAATGTAATCACTTTTTACTATCGTCTTTTTTACTACTGTTTTCTTTTTTATTATCGTCTTTAGCAGATGTATCTTTTGTATCCTTTGTATCTTTTTTTTGTTCCTTGGATTCTTCACTATCACGATTTGAAATTTTGTTATTGATTAAATTATGCAACGCAACAATAGCTCGAATCATGGCAGCTAAGTACACGACTAACATCTGATCATTGGTTTTAATATGAAACGATTCAATAAAAGTTTCATTGTTGATATCCGGTATTAGATTGAAAATATCCTGCAGCTGGTAAACTATCTGGTGATTCATTGGCATTTTGCCGGTTGATACGTTGTACAGATAGTCGCGAATTTCGCGCAGTTGCAAATGAAGACCTTTCAGGCCAAGCAACTTATTTGTAATCCGCTGCGATAAAGTACCGATTGTGGTGTCTTTTATATCGCGTAACAAGTGTTCGACACCCACTTCTTCTGCTTCTTCGGCGCCGATTTCGCTCGGAATATGCTCAAATGTTTTCGACGTCGGTGTTCCGTCTTCGTGCACCTCTTCGACCACTTGGTACGCTTCGGTCGGCAAACCGAGGTCTTTTGGTTTCGCGTCGATAATGATCAGCACCGAGTTCGGACAGTAACGGCGTATTAATTCGTTGATTGCGACATCATTTGAGTGTAGTTTTGGTCCAGTATGGTACCAGCCAACCACACGTTCTCGTGCATTCACTTTCTTAAACATACCGTACATATTTTCTAAATAGTCATGATCCAGGAACCATACCGATTTATCCTTATCATCTTCATCGAATGGAACTATTTTTGAAAAAGACATATACTTTTATCAATACAAAGTTTAATTTTTTATATTTAATATAATTATTATTTATTTCAAACAAATAATAAGCAATATGGCTTATAAACTTAGCTTTGATGCTAAGTAATGATAATTTTATGATTATAAATATTAGAAAACTCCAATAATTAAAAGTTTTTTATAATTTCTTCACACAAAATAAGCATTAACTTAAATGATTTACACACTTTTGGTTAGAGTAGGGGTCGACAACCTTTTTAAGAACGAAAAAAATGCGTGCTGCACATTGAAATGTAACTTAAATAGTGCCCCTTATATTATATATCAAAGGTGTCAAGTTCCCTCACAGTTGAAACCATTTTAAAAATTTGAAATGCTTCGCAAGCCGCAATTAAATACGTATTTAACAGGTATGCAAAAAAGTATAATTTTTTTTACAGAAATTATAATTTTACAGAATTATTCATTTCACTTCTCTTGATAATTCTGAAGTTTGTTACAACATTGCAATGCTGTAACAGATACTTTAAATTTTTATCTGAATTATGGTACGGATACACTGCATTAAAAAATATAGAGATATTTAAAATAAAACGTGCCTAGGTACAGATACAAATACTTGTATCTAGATACAAGTTTTTGAAATATATTTAGTAAAAAACAAATTTATTCTTAAAATTTATTATTTATTTTCATTTTTTTATTTTTAAAATCATAAAAAAAAAGTTACAAAAGGCCGCATGCGGCTGGCAGGTTGCCAATTATTGGGTTAGAGTCTTTAAACTTTATTAAACATTCTGATTTAATTAATTCAAGTTAAAATGTCCTTAAGCAAATTAAAATACTATAACAAAACAATTTTCTTTTACTATGATAAAAAATAATTTGTTCTTTTTTTACCCCATTAAGTATATTACAGAACAATGTATACATAAATTTTGAAGAAAAAAAAGATTTAAAGAGTCAGTCATCCAGAGAAGAATTTACGGTTGCCATTTTTAATGTCATTGAGAATAAGTATTTCTAATGCAGTGGTGTTCAACTTGCAGTTTTTAAATATTTCATACGGTCCAATTAAATACCTGTAGTTTTTTAAACGTGAAAAATCAATCAAATTATCAGTTTGTGTTAAAAAAATTCAAGTAAAATACAAAAAAGAATGCAACATTAATTAATTAACCTTACAATTGTAAAGTAGTACAGTATATTAAGTGTTGTAAGATAAAAATTTTGAATAATTTGTTGTTTTATTTCGATAAGTGCCATCAACATCAGTTTAGTAAATTTTTACTTGGCCCACCAGCTGATTTTGGAAGGGCAACCCTACTCTAATGTAAAAAACAACCAATATTACACATGTATTAATCTGAAAATTTGTCAATTTGTGCTTAAAATGAATGATATTTTTGAACTGAAAACAAGCTTTATGAAATTAGTATCTTTTATTTCAAAATTGAATTTTTTATACCTTAATAGCAATGTGAAATAAATTTTGAACACGAATATATAAGAAACGCTTCAGTGGTATTCTAAGGGCTTATTTCAAAAATGAGCAGATCACTGATCGCTTAATTTGCAAACTCCGAACGAAAGTATGAAAAATATTTTTCTCTATATACTGAAGTGAAGAAACTTTTACTAATGAAGGAGATATATGTGTAAATTTTATACTAGTATTAAGGGGTTTGGAAAAAATGAAGAAAAAATTGAGCGATCAGTGATCTGTTCACGTTTGAAACAAGTCCTAAATATTGAAAGTTTCGATTCCAAGAAACTAATAACAAATACTATTAATTATTTTGATAAAATTGTTAGAGCTTTGTTTTCACAAAATCTGATTTTTTTTAAATTACCAGCAAAACTGTTAGAAACATCCAATACACCTTTGGATCTCCAAAAGCCAAGTAAAACGCCAACGACTCGCTTCTGATTTCCAATTTTAGCCATACGATTGAAATGATCGACGACACTTAGCAATACTAACGGATGAACAATCACTTTCTGCGTATTCAAATCTTGTACCGGCATTTTCTTCACTAAAGGCCTAAGTTCACAAATGACTTTTCTAAATTTCAATTGTTTATTCTGTATTACAAGCGTTTTTAATCTGTGCTTTTTTACTGACGTCATAATAACTTGGTCAATGAGGAATATAGTATTTTTCTCAATTTTATCCATCGTGGGCCTTATAAATGGTCGTAAAGTGAAGCATGTGACTACATGTTTGAACTCAAAATGGAATCGGCCACCACTGGAGTTAGAAATAGCTGAATATTTGCATGATGAAAACCGGCAGTATTTTTGGCAATTTATCGACTCACTCGATAACTTAGAGCCGAAATTAGCTGATTTAGGTAATATGTGTTTTAAGTAGAGTCTTTTCGCCAATAACAATATTTTTTTTTATATCGGTTAGAAAATGATGAAAAAATATACAAAACACTTATCAACGTTGCATCTGACTTTTTATCAAAAGCCGAATTAAAGTTTCTTCGTTTAGTTTTATCAATGCATATTTATGCACCTAAAATCGAAATGTTTAATCAAGTCGGGCGTACGAAGCATCAAAATTGCTCGGTTTTTGTTCAGTTTGGATCGGTATTCGTGTGTGATTTCTATGAGTTTGAAAAACGGTTGTCAATTGTCGAAAACGAATTGTTCCTCTTCAACGATATGATAAGTGCTGATCACTCATTTCATGAAAAGTTAAACAATAATTTGCCAACTGTTGTGCTTTATGGGCAAATTGGTACCAGCGAATTTTCCAAATTTCATCATTTGCTTAAGAAAGCAGCTGATGAGAATAAACTTAATTATATATTACGCCATTATATTAACGTAAATATTAAATACGTTTTTATCGAAGTAACTCAAATCCATTGAGTGTACTTTATATGCCAAAATAAGATTAAAATTGCGTTTTTTAATATTAGGGCATCAATAAACAAAATTTATATCAATTGAACAGTTATTATAACGACTGTTAATTTCTTAGTTATCCACATGCTTTAAAGTAGTGCTATAACTCTGTGACGACATTGTTTAAACAATAGATGGCAAGTCAAGCGCCTTGTCTCATAAACTGTCTCGGTTCGAATGCGAGATCTCATTTCCAATCTAAAGTTTTAATAGTGTTTTTGCAGCAAATTTAAAACAGAAGTTTAATTAGTTAAAAACTTGCTAAAAAAGTTACAAATGTTTCAAGATTTATTTTTTTTCGAGATTTTAAACCATTATAATGAATCGACTAGAAAACCGTTAAATCAAAGTATTATTTTAAACATGATGCAAAGCACTGTTGTTATAGCACAACTCGTAGTATTGTTTTAAAACAGCGTTTCTCAACCTTTTTTGTACCATGCCCCACCTTTAACATTTCTAAAATTTGTATGCCTTCCATACTAGCTCATTTCTCGGGAAATTCCGACAAAGTTTACTTGATGACTCTAATCGCTCAGTTGATGTTTTGGTAGCATCAAACAAAATTGTACCTAATAATTATGTACAGCATTTTTTTTTAATTTACCTTTAAAAGAAATTGACATCGATATCTAGCATTGCATTTGAATTATTCGGAACGGAGAGGTTAAAATCTGTCGAGTCCATTCTAGAATTGTCCTCTTTTAACTATCAAATTGCTACTCTGTGGGACGTGGGCTCCACGTTAGGTAACACTGTTTTAAACTTTTGAATAACCATAAAATTCACAATCACTACAACAATTATAACAAAAGTTAATATGACAATTATAGCAATTTGTTAACATTAAAAACACGTTTTATTGCTGTTTTGGTACAAGGGGATTTCTATACACCATTCTGTTACAACACTCGTTACAGAAGCTGCTAACTCTTAGCTATCCAACAGCTTTGATGAACTATGTTAATGAAGCGTTAACGGAGTATCTTGAAACCGTGTTTTACTCCAAAAACATTGTTTCAAGAATGTTTCTTTAAGATTTTTTTAAAGCTGTTAGGTAGTAGGAAACTAATCAGTGTTTTTTTTTTTTCAGAATTTTTTTAAAGGTTTGGGTAATTAAAAAATTAACAGTTGTTATAATAAATGTTTTAGCAATGTTACATTACTTTTATAACTGCAGTTAGATACACAAAGAATGAGTAAAATTGAATTATGCTTTCCTTACAAAATGAAGAAAATTAAACTTCATTGATCGGTGAAGTTTTCATCATGAAGCCATACTGAATATGTCCCAACTTATAACACAATTTTATATTTACGTTATTTGAATTTAAAGACTTTTTATTTAAAAATTTAACTATTTAATTATATAATTAAAAAACCATGCGGACCGCATGTCATAAATCTATTTTTTTTCTTCTATAAATTAAATTTTACATTATATAAAACCGATTCGACCTCTGATTTTACGCTATAAGAACAATTATTAAAATGTTTTAATTCATTATTTCAATAATGGCATTAGGGAATAAAGACTTTCCCCAATAATTGCATATATATATATTTGAAAGTTATAATCACATTATTCATAAAACTTAAATTTTGAAACATTTAAAGCCAACTTTTTTTAAGAGAAACGTTGTGTTTTTCAAAAATACAAGTTTTTTTTCTATGATATTTTGGAATTTAGAGTCGTATTGTGACGATTTGAACTTACTGCAAAAGTCTTTTCAAACATAAATGTATCTACACTTCAAAAATGCGACTTTTTTAGAATATATTTGTACATCAAGGGCTTCCGTATGGCATTCCTTCCTCTTTTTACACTACTTTTATCACGATTTTGTGTCTTTTTCATGGTAATTTGATGCCAAAAACATTCCTTTTAGAGTACAAAAATTAATACACTAAGATAGGGAATAGCGTCCTTTTTGTATCAAAAGGGTGGTATTTTATCATACCATTATATCTTTTAAAGTAAGTAAAAAGGAACTACTTTTAGAGTGCCGTAAATAGAAATCAATGTACTGCTTTCTTCGTTAAAAAGTACTCAGATTAAGTTCTATTAACACAAAATAAGTTGAGAAAAAAGAGCAAAATTTACTGAAAAAAAAACATGTAAAATAAAGTTACAATCAAATTCAACTTAGCATGTAAACTAAAAGTTTAAAAGCACTGCTTATTTATAAGTGTCTAAATATTCTGATAAAGACACTCTTTTAGAGGAACTCAAAATTATTCCTTTTTTGTGATTTTTTTTAAATGCTAAAAGCATGCCTTTTTTTTTAAAAAAGCATGTAAATGCTGTACGGGCTTTTAACGTTCTCTTCTTTTCATACACTAGATTTTTGTAACTTTGGATCCTTTAATTATTTTTAAGAAAGTTTTCATATTCATAAAAAGAATTATTGTGAGCTTAGCAACTACATAAATATGGACGTTAAAGTGATGTATGCAAATAATATTTTAATCAAACGTTGGCTCTGCATTATACATAAGTTAATTTGAAATATATTCATATTAACCAGTTTATAATAATCTAACGATATGATTTAATCATTTCAATTATATTAGTTTTTCATTATTAGAAACGCTCCGGTGAAAAATTACGTTTATCTGGTTACGGAGTTGAACTACAAATGAAATCAACTGAATACAAAGTACAAGACGATTTACAGTTGGAAGGAAATACATCTAGTATTAATGAAACTTTCGATATCGAAGATGAGGATAATCCAATTGATGGATTTCGATTTAGCATTTTAAAGTAAGATTTAAATTGTAAAATAGAAATTCCATGATTTTATTAATCCATATTATTGTTATGAAATACTTTTTAGATTGTTTACTTGTTTTGTAATTGAAACATTACATCGCTATCACATTATTTCATTGAGAAAAATATTCAGTGAAATATGATAAATAAATTTACTGTGATGTGTTTGAACTTTTTTTTAGAAAAATAAGATAAATTTTTATTATCAAAAAGGTGTTTTTTTAAACTAGCAACATTTTTGTATATCTTAAATATAGCAAAATATTTTGCTAAAATTACATAACTGTCACCTGTTTCAGCTACAATTATCTCTGAGTGTGTTATCTAAATCTTGTAGTTAGTTGATAAAATTTTCAAAAAGATACAAAGGTTCAAAATTCTGCAGAATTTTTTTTTCTAAAAATTTCGCCATTTTTTTACAATTCTAATTTTTATGTGATTTGATTAATTTTTGTACAAAAATGAAATGCTTGTTTTAGTTTTTATAAGTTACACACAGAGTGATGTACAATATTCGACCAATAAATGATTTTTCTAATTTGTTCTGGAATTTTTTTTTAAAATAAGTCAGAAGGAATTCAAATTACCTAAAATTTTTAAATAAAATGTCATGTGTGAGCTTTCAATTTTTCCGTCTTTTTAACACTTATTTTGACTAATAGAAAACTTAGATATGTTTTTAATCTAACAAGGAAAGATCTCCAACTACCCTTCGAAGCTATAAGATATTTTTTACGTGTGCGATAATTCATAGGAGGTGAAGATATAGGCTTTAGAAGCAGCCCATAGAAAAATGCTTATGAGCGGATATCTCTGAAACTAAAAATTATTTTAAAAAATGACCTTTACAAAAAAGGTGCGTCTCAAATAAAACTTTAAAAATTTGTGTATTTTGTTTACTTTCCTTGGGATGTATTTATTGGGGGTGAAAAACTTCATTTTTTTCAGTTTTTTCTTAATATTTTCCATATGGTGGACACAAATGAGACCAATCATAATGCAATATACTTTGTAAAATATCTTATTTATAATACATAAGGTAGTTTTTTTTCTTATTTCTAAAAGGATTGTTTTACAACATTTTCGATTTTTGAATTTTCGCTTATAATTTTAATCTGTGATATAGCTATTTTAAAAAGTACACTTTTTTTAGATTCATTTACTTTATATAATCACTTAGAAAGGATTGTGGTTACTTTTTACATCAATAAAATTTGTGCGCGTTATTTTAAATTCTTTTTTTTATTCGTATAAAAAAATATTTTTTGGCATATCTCAGTTGAATATATAAAAGCATAAATAAAAATTAAAATGTATTTCAGAATAAATGTACACACTAATAAAATTAATAACATTTTAGAATAATTTCACTTTAATATGGTTACAAGAACAAAATTATTCTTAAAAATTTTAGCGACTTTTACGCTTAATTTACATATTTTCTTTTAATTTAAACAAAAAATTATTCATTTCTCTATTTGAACTGTAATGCTTTTTAGTGTACGTACTGAACGTTTTAATATATTATATAAAAAAGAAAAGTTTAATGTACTCTATGTATAGATATTAACGTTTTATATAGATTGTTTAAAATTGATTTTTTTTCTTTTGATTGATTCTAGAAAATTACATCCAGAAAATAAAGCAAATCTTGAAAAATTACAACGTTATTTAATTGATTCATCAAGCGAAATGGTAGCGTTGAAAATTTGGCAGTTTCAAGAATTGAGCTTACAAGCTGCTCAAAAAATCATTCAAATGTCCCAAAATGATGCCCTTAAAGAATTGGCGCACATTTCGTCCAATTTTCCGTATCAAACGAAATTTTTATACAAGCTTAGTGTTGATCCTAAGTTACGTAAAGAAATCAAGCAAAATAGTAAATATTTAAGCGAGCAACTGAATATTATGCCCTCTGATACTTACTTATTTATCAATGGTATTATGATCGATTTGGAATCCGATATGTTTTCTATTTTAGACGTGATCAAATCAGAACTGAAACTAGCGCAAAATCTTGCAATTGCTGGTGTGCCATATAAACATATTCCATATTTGTTCAATTTTGAGCAGAATACTGATCCGTTTCATGATGTTGACATGGAAGAAGAATATGCGATCAATTTCGACGATACTTCGGTGCACTGGTACATTTTTAACAGAACAGTATTATTTAGATCTTATTAAAGGAGATATTGAACCGATTAAATGGTTATTTTTCGGCATGTGGTTAGTACGTCATCGCTTTTATCAATAATGCTCTGTTAAGGCTTGTAAAGATTTTTTCATAGATCTTTTTATACTGCGTAATGTTTATAAAGGACGTTTTGCAGGAAAATCAACTGCTCTTGAGATATAGGGCTTTATGTATTTTGATTGTATCTGCTTTCAACTCCCATTATTCATTCCCAAATTAATAGGGGCCCAAATTGCATATGTAATTTTTGATTTAAAGGAATATCCAGTTAAATTAAAGTGGTTTGAAAAAGATCGGGATCAATGACTTCGGGGTCTTTTTCTGTTCTCGATTCTAACGTTTGAAAATGAGTCTTAAAAATCCCCAGTGCATACAAAAAAGTCTCTTAATTTAGGCTTTAGGATATTGTCATTAAATTGATATTTCTAAATAATATCATTTAATAATTCTTCCACTCTATAGTAATGAAATTACTATTTAGGTACAATAATATTGAAAAGGACGCTGAATATGAAACTAATCGCTTTGCATATGTAAGTATGCGTTTAAATCTGGTCAATTTGGTGCTGTTTATTGAACCTGGATCCGTTAAAACTGGAAAATTGTTTGAAACTTTTGCCTTCATGTTCGATCCCATGGTTCCGTTCCGACTTGGCTTCGTGTTAATTGTTGATACGAATCGTAACGTAACTGGCCTTACGGATGTTAACGTTGCATTACTATGCATTTTTAACTTTATTGTTGAAAAACAGAAAGTTAAATCGGCTGTGAACTTTCTACGAAAACTTCATGCTGATAGCAGCTATAAAGATCAATTAAGTATTGATGATGTTAGAAAAGCCTTCAGTAAATTTTGCAAATCGAAGAAATGCGATCACGATATTAGTTTTGATAGCGTGGTTAGTGAAGAGTCAAGTTATGATTTTGGTCGCGAATTGGCATTTGATTTTTATGAACGGGCGGATCTAAAGCATTTGCCAGGTGCGCTTATTAATGGTGTTCCTTTAGTACTCGATGAATTAAGCGATACCGAACTGAAAATTACCATAGATGCGTATGTGAAGAAATGGAACTATTTATACCAAAGTGCCTTTTTTAGTGGTGGTCTTTCGGAAATCAGTGGTACATTGGATTTTATTAAATCGAAAAGCACATTTATGTCAAGATTAAATAAGCGAGTATTTGAAATGCGACCCGAGGATCATCTAGATTTAATTGCTGATGGTGCATTGCCGACTTCAAACTATTTTACTAATGGACGAAAAGTTCGTCGATTTTTTACACACACTGTACTTATTGTTGGTGATTTAGAACGCGAACAAGCAAGAGATGTTTTTCGAAGTGCTTTAGAGTATGCGGTAAGTTTTCAAGTGTAATCACTATTATGACGCTATTAGACATATGTTGCGCCATTAATTCAGGTTTTGATTAATAGCTTATTTATTATATTATATATTAATCTCGAAACATTTAGTAGCATGCATAAAACATAAAATTTTAAAAATGTGACACAACATATGTAGTTTCCATTTAATTCATCATAATGAATAGAGTTTCTTTATTTAAATAGACGGCATTAAGACAACAGATACTTGAAATCTTTCCAAATGTTTCATTTTTATTTAACTTTTAAGCCAATTTTTTCATAATAAGTAACAAAATCAACTCGAATCTTTTGTTTTAAGAATAAATAGTTCATAGTCATATTTACGCTGAGAAAAAAAAGCCAAAAACCGTTAAGAAAATGACTACAAATTGAAGATTTGTAGTTTGCAATAACAAAAATTTAAATATAACTAAATTTATATTGAAATCAACAAAAACAGTTATATAGTAAAAATAACTCAACTTGCTTTGTTGTCACCTTTTTACTAGCTTTTTTGTTAATTTGACCAATTTTTTTTCTTCGTGTATAGATGCCAAATCAAGAGCCTCAACACAATAACAGGCTCTTCTTGTTTATTTCTTGAAAACAAGACATGAGCCATTATCTCAATCTTACTTCAAATAACGAGTCTGAGATTTTGCCTCATGTCTCGATTTCGAAACAAAACGAGACAAGACAAAAATTGTCTCGAAAAGGAGATCTTATTTCCAATCTATACTCATATTTATATCGTTTGAATATTTATTGAATTGAAAAGAATTATAAAAAAAAGTAACAAAGTAATAATTAGGTATTTAGAATTTTTTCATTTTAATATAATTCTTGAAAATTTTGTAATATTCGTTTAGTTAGTTATTTGAATTGCTTTTGTTTTAGAAACAAAACAGTGATGTAAGGGTGTCTTTCTTACCAATGTTCAAGTCTAATTTGGGAGCTTGGAATCGATTTGTCCTGCAGAATTTGCATTCATTAAATTCGTCAATTAAAAACGTATTGAATGCTATGTATTTAAACCAATTTGAAGAAAATGATGTAGGTTTTTAATTTTTTCGTATAATGAAATTGTAAATAAAGGTATTATTATTTTAAAAAATTAATTTTTCGATTTGCATAACCATAAATTTCAAATTTTGGTACGAAATTCGTATAGCAGTTGTTTTAACAGCTATTGTAACGACTATTAAATTCTCAACTACTCTACTACTCAAAAACTTCAAAATAATATTATAAATCTTAGCACAAGGTTGTTACAACAGTATTTTTAAAACATTTAAAATAAAATTTCATTCAGACCAAAAACTTGTTCGAAAAGTTACAAAGTTTCAAAAATTATAATTTTTTCTATTTCAAATTCTATTTTTTGTTATTGTTTCACAAAAATGTTCAACTCATTAAAAATCTGTTTTAACATGTCACAAAAACGTCATTTCAGTAGTATCGTAACACTCTATTCATAAGACTGTTAAAAGATCATTATTTTTTTATAAACAATTTATACGTTAAAGTATAAATTCTGTTAAAATGAAACTTTTCCATTTTGACTTTTCTAAAAAATGAAAATTTTACTACACGGATAAAAATTTCTACTTATTTTAAGTAGATGTCTACTTAAAATTGGGATAGGTAGATGTGAATTATTAAAAAAGTTGTGTGAATAAACTAATATTTGCTATATAAGCATACAAATATTAATTACAAGTATATTTTTACTAACTTTTATGATATTTTTTTTATAAAAAAAATGTTTATATTAGTCTTAAATCTGAGTAGAAGTTTTTATCCATGTACTCATTTTCCACATACGTAATGTTTTGTTTATATACTCATATAAATTGTTTATACGAAAATACTACTT
>AGDA01063055.1:0-14046 GCA_000281935.1 Mengenilla moldrzyki | reverse complement strand
ATTTTGTGTATATTCATTGAAAATTTAATTACCTTTATTTCATACATCTTAATAAAAATTCTTATTATTTTTTAAAATATGCTGTAATTAAAAAGTAAAAAAGAAATAGCTAATTCTTACACACATTTGTTGCTTTTGACATTGATCCGACCCGACTTTGATATAAACTAAACCGAAATAAAAAGTTCTGAATATGAACCGAATTAAAATTCAAAAATCCTTTCGGTTTTAACTTGTTGGTGTAAAGTGTTGTGTAGTACAAGCAAAGTTGTATATACGTATAATTATGCGAAGCTCGTATAGCCTAGTGGTCGCCGTTTGACCTTAGCATTCTGGCATATCCGGGTTCGAGTTCCGCCGGATACCGACGGTCATTACCACTTTTTCCACTGGACACAACAAAAGAAACATTAAATTTTCAAAAGCATTAATTAACTTCTATTACATTACATTTTTCCTTTATTTCTATTTCATTATACGAGTATTAAAAAATATTTGAAAAATTCGACGATGTATTTTAAAAAAATTCGTTTTTAGCTCGATGTGTTACCAATTGCTTTGGATTTAAAACAGTATTGTGATAAAGTTTTGAAGGTAGACCCAAGTCAAGTAGTCATAATAAGTAATGGACGAATTTTAGGGCCTTTAAATGATACAGAAACGTTTAAAGTAAAAGATTTCGAACTTCTAGAAGAATTTAACACTAAAAAATATTTGTCCAAAATGAGGCCGAAATTAGAGCAACTGGTGAAAGAAATGCGAAACGAGTGGACTAATGACACAATTGTCAAAGTAATGAGTCTTTATAATCGACAAAAGAAGACACACTCGCGCCATCAGCTTAATTTCCCATTGGAAGATTTATCAGTAATAAAACTTGATCCTGTTGACTCAGCTGAATTTGCATTCGATTTGGTCGGTGTGACGGACCCAGCATCGAAAAATGCTCATAAACTGGCCACGATTTTACAAGTACTGCGTGAAGTAATTAACTGCCGAATCAAAGTGTTCTTAAATAGCGTAGAGAAAAACAGTGATATGCCGTTAAAGAGGTAATTTGTAATGTGATAATCGTATTGGCTTATAAACCTGATGTTTTAATTATATGAATTGAAAAATAAATATTAATTTTTGTTCAATAAGAACGTTGGGAGTTACTTATCTTTACATTCATCTAAAGCAGCGGTTCCCAACCTGGGGTACACTGTAGATTTTTTTAGGGTAACAACGTATGTTGTTATACGTTTCATTCTTGGAAAAAATGTATTATTATTATCAGTTTTAATCAAGCCAGAAGAACGGGTTTTATTTGTGGTTTCCTTTGTCTGTATTGTGAAGATCAATGAGTACTGAAAAGGAGTCGATTGTGGTTTTAAAATTAAAATAGTTCTAGCTTTAAGCGTTTCTTCTCAAATTTAGTACAAAATTCGTACAATTAGAAAAAAAATTCTAAATACAAGACTAAAAATACCTAATTTAAGAAAAATTCTCTTTATGTTTGGAAAATTATTTTAAGACTGAAAGTCTTGTAAGTTTAAGAATCTTTTTTTCAACTTTAAGGTAAAAATTTTTTTATATTAAGTATTGAAATCCTAAATTTTGGAAAAAAAAATACTTATCACAACTTAAGTGTTATTTTTTTTCTTAATCAATCGGTCATTTTTGAGTGTGGTATAATGGTTGGGGTGACTATATTTTAGCAGTCAAATAACATGAAACAAATAGTTTCTTCATATTGTGGCACGCATAAGGATAGTAATAATTTTTTTATTTAAAATTACTAAAAAACATAGATGGTGGTTATTAAAAAAAGTGTTTCATTAACAGCTTATCAGTTATTTATAGATAATATTTATTGTGTTATTTATTTATTTTTGAAATCCTACGACGTTAGAATTTTGCGCTAGAAACCCAAATGGGGTCCTAGCCCACAGTTTGAGGACTGCTGTCAATTTATTTACTTATGCATAAATCGCATATTATTATTTTTTTTAAATGGGTTTTAATTTAAAAAAAATAGTTTTTATAGATATGTACTTGAGTCAGAAATTCAGTTTGATTCAAATGGTAAACAAATCGCTGGTCCCATGGCGAAGTTTCAAAATATGCCGCAATCACCTCTTCTTACACAGAATATGCTAGTCCCTGATAATTGGTTAGTGGAGGTGATACATGCTGTATATGATCTCGATAATATTAAGTTAGAAAACTTCGAACATTCCGTTCATAGTGAGTATGATTTGGAAAATTTATTACTTGAAGGACATTGCTTTGATGTAACGAAACGATTTGCACCTCGTGGACTTCAATTTAATTTGGGCACGGATGATAATTTGAAACTTGTTGATACGATTGTTATGGCAAATTTGGGATATTTCCAGTTGAAAGCGAATCCAGGCGCTTGGTGGTTGGTACTAAGAGATGGTCCAAGTGATGAGATCTATCAGATTTCAAGGTAATTGTTAAATGTATTTTTTTCTTCTTGAAATGAGATATTATAAGGAAGAAATTATTTGAATAGAATAAGCTCTATTTTATAAACATTAATGCTTTCCAAAAATAGGCGGCCTATTTTTTACTTTAATTGGTTTAAAGCTTTTCTAAGCAATAAAGTCAACTATATTTTGAATAAAATGTAAGGTTTTAGCTTGTGGCATATTTCAAGATGAAAGCACTAGTGGTAATGGCCGAAGTGGTCACACTTCTCGCATGGAAAGGGTTGGTAAAATTAAGAAGTTTCGATGAATCGAGACATTGATCTTTTCGCTTATTTGAAAACCGTCAAAATGGCGGCCTTAATAATTCTAGTGTTAATTTGAGGCTTTTTTAGTACGCTTGCGCTATAATAAATATTAGAATTAGTATCTTAATAATATTTGTTCTTTCTAAAGCGTCGAAGGCAGTGATACGGCGTTGATTGATAATAAAGTTCAAATAGTAATTAGTTCGTTTAAGTCGAAAGTTGTGCATGTTCGTGTATCAAGGAAGCCTGGAATGGAACATAGGGACTTGTTAAGTAGTGATGAAACCGGTAACAGTGTCTGGAGCTCTTTAACTAATTCTTTACGTGGATCTAATGAGGAAGATAAGCTTAACATATTTTCACTAGCATCTGGACATTTATATGAAAGATTTTTAAAAATTATGATGCTATCAGTATTAAAGCATACAAAAACACCAGTGAAATTTTGGTTTTTGAAAAATTACTTGTCACCCCAAATCAAGGTATAACTGAATTTATAATTTATTAAATTATATTGTAAAAACCAAATAAAGCGAGCTTTATAATAATTGAGAAAGTATATTGCATACCTGTAATGTTATCTATTAAACTAAAAAAACAAGGAACAAATGATAAAATACAACTTATTAAATTCTTTGTAATACAGATCTATGTTTATATTTGTTTTTGATTTCATGCATAGAATATACAAGTACTCCAGTAATACTTAGAGACAAAGATTCAATGAACCTATTTGGAAATTAAAACTTAATTTTTAAAACTTAAAATTTTTTTTATGAAAAATAGTTTCTAAATTTTAAATTTAAACTAGCGGTCCCGGCAAATGTTGCTCTGCCCCAAAAAATATTTTTAGTCAATATTTTAGTTGTTAAATATAAATAACAAATGTATTATTAATGATCACATATCCTGATAATAGCCGGACAGTTATACTTTTTGGTGGACAATCTCGCGTTCCGCCGATTGTAAACAATATCCCGCTTTTTAAAAAACATCAGTATTTTTTATCTTAAATGCACTATAAAAATATATTACGTATTATTTATTAGGTCTTATGATGAATATAAAGAATATAAAGAAGTAAAATATTCATAGATAACACATAAAACGTATGACGAGTAAACTAAATTAGGTACTGCACCAAGTTAAATTAAGTCAGTGGTGTTCGATAATTGTCGTTACATCTCGTCTAACACGCATATGTATTCCTATAATATTAAAAATCGTGCTAGAACAAAACAGTTCGTGTAAAAAAGAAAGTTTTATTAAGTCAAATTCGTATAAAAAATGAAAGCAAATAAAAAAATTGACATTTTGATTTATATACAATGATGCGTTTTAACTATAGATGCCCTTTCGAAAATTTACTTTGCGTGGCTATTAGATCACTAAATTTTAAGGAATTTAATTAATTGTATGAGATCATAAATCAACTAATATTTATAAAATTAAGATTACGTATAACTCTACACTAAATTTGAGGTGGTTTCCAAAAAGACATAAAGAGGCAAAAAAAGGCGTTTATCTTGTTTAAGCAATTTCCCGCATTTTATCTCAAACTAAATTTGAGAAAAAAAATCGTATTTTTGCACACAACCTTTCTTTTGAAAATAAAGGAATTCAAAAGAAAACAAAATCGGTTCAGTCGTTTTCCCCTTCCCCATTCCATTCTTTTCAATCCACTGGGTGAAAACATTAAGGAAGCATGTAATTTGAATGTTTATAAAAAAATTTAAAAAATTGAGAATTGAAATTCCCCCCTTCTTGAAAATTCGGTTCAAAAACATAAAAAAAGTGCACTTTATATAGTTAATAATGAAAATGTAAACAAAAAAGTATTTTCAGAAAAATAGGAATTTCACAAAAGTAAAATTTAGGAAAAAATTGCTTGTCCCCTTCCCCCTAAGTCGCTTCCTGTTGTAATTGTGGTTATAAACTATTCTTACGTAATTCTGATTTCATACAAAAAATTTCGTAAAAATCTATCCAGCCGTTTAGAAGTACGATTACAAACTAACGGACAAAAGAAATATATATAATAGATGTTAATATAGAGTAGCTCTGGAAGTAATTTTTGTTGTTTTTAATTTTTAAGGACTTTCTACCAACAATGGCTCAACAGTATGATTTTGAGTATGAATTAGTTCAGTACAAATGGCCGAAATGGCTACATCAACAAACTGAAAAACAGCGTATAATTTGGGGTTATAAAATATTGTTCTTAGATGTACTGTTTCCACTTGATGTTAAGAAAATAATTTTCGTGGATGCCGATCAAGTAGTTCGGGCCGATTTGAAGGAGTTACGTGATTTGAATTTAGATGGGGCACCTTATGGATATACGCCGTTTTGTGATTCACGCAAAGAAATGGACGGTTTTCGTTTCTGGAAGCGCGGCTATTGGCGAACGCATTTACGTGGACGCAAGTACCATATTTCTGCACTATATGTCGTTGATTTAAAAAGATTTCGGCAAATAGCAGCTGGAGACCGTTTGCGAGGCCAGTATCAGCAACTAAGTCAGGATCCGAACAGTTTGTCGAATTTGGATCAAGATTTACCCAATAATATGATACATCAAGTGCCAATTAAATCATTGCCACAAGAGTGGCTTTGGTGTGAAACTTGGTGTGATGATCAGTCAAAAAGATATGCAAAAACTATTGATTTGGTATGTACATTATTATATTTTATTCCTTATATCAGTGATTCTCAATCACTATGTCGCGGAAATTTTGTGCCACGAAATTCTAAAAAGGTGTCACCAAATTTTAGGTATATAATAATGTTAATATTATATTATGAAAACATACGTTCAAAATTTCTCAAATAAAAGCAGAAATGCTTTTTGTTGAGGTAAACCTGAGCTAAATATGACAAAAAAATTGACTTTTTTCAATCAAACTGTAGTAATATTGAGTAAGTACTTAAGTAGTGGCACCTTAGTAGTTACTGCACATTTTCTATCATTAATTTTTTAATCATTTCACAGCATTGGAGGAAAGGATCATTTATTATTTTTCAAAGTTATATGCAAGGAAATTTGGTTGGGCTCACAATCTATTTCTCATAACAAATTCTTCTATATTAGACTTTAGTTTGAATGAAGATGAAGAACTTATTTTGCTTTCCAATAATCGAGATTTAATTTTAAAATATTCAGAAAATCAATGACTTCATTTTAGATTAATATTAGCTGCGATTATCCAATGAAAGCTTTAAACATTATAACAATATTCATGTGTTATTTGTGTGAATTCGAATTTTCAGCATTAGCTAACATTAAAATTAAAAAGATCAAGATTGCTAAAAGTAAAAAACGATATGACGGTAGCATTGTCATTTTTAAGGCCAAAAATAAATGAAATTATTAAAAAACATCAAGCTTAAATTTCACATTAAAAATATTTTTATTATTAAACTGAAATCAATTATTAATATATATATATAAACGTACTGTTATTTTCGTTGTATATATTTTTTTCACACATTTAAAATCATTATCATAAACTATTTTGCACAATGTGTTATAGGTAAGTTAACAATTTTAAAGCCTATCTTTTTCTTGTATGCCGCCAAATTTCGAAATCATTAAAAGTGTGCCGCAATAAAAAAAAAGGTTGAGAATCACTGCATTAGAAAATTAATTATGAGGTTTGAAAACGATCATTATCGATGTATAAAAATATCTATATTTTTCTAAAGTAATATTGACTCAATATTTGTAAACATTTTATCTTAACACATTCGCGTCCTCCACTTTTTTCATTTCTATTTCAATTAAAAAAAAAAACAAACAAAATAAACAATAGTGAAAATTAAAGTTAAATAAGCTAGTCTTAGCTTTTATGTTTTATGAATATTTAGCAAGAGCTAGTAATTATAAAAAATATTTAATATTACCACTTCTTTAAACTAATTGTAAGATAATTCTCGTTAAGTAATAACCAAGAAAAGAATTTTAAGTGAAGTAAATTTGCAGCAGCGGGCGCGAATATGTTAATTTATAACTGCATAATAAGTAATATAATATTTTATTATGTATTAGACTGCAGTTATATGAAATATAAAACAAATTATATTATTTCAAATTTTAAGAATTAGATATTAAATATTTTATAAAGGTCGTTTATAAGAAATTATTTTTATTGAGCATAGTAATAAATATTCACTTAAATTTCTCATAGTGTAATAATCCAATGACTAAAGAAGCGAAATTAAATGCAGCAATGCGAATCATATCGGAATGGAAAGATTATGATAATCAAATTCAACTGCTACAAAATGCGCAACCGAGACATCAAGTATACCATAAAGATGAACTTTAACTGTTATGTGATTTCCTATTTTTTAAATTCAAAATTAATTTAATAATAAATGTTAATAAAAATTTTTAATTTCTAAAAAATCATATTTATTTTATAAAATTTTTAAGTTGTTAAATATTTTATGAAGTCTGTGTCATGATCATTCTTAAATTTGGAAGATACCCATTATTGGCATTTTCATCCTTTTGAAATCGATATAATCGAAAAATTGATCCTTGGGCTATCGTTTTCAAAAATTGAAAAATGCAGTTTTTTTTACAAAGAATTGTTGTTATTTCGGCCCTAAATATCTGCTTTAGATAAATTAATGTATATATGGCAGTTTTCATAATGATTGAAGTGGGATTGTGTATTATTTAAAAAACAGTAACTTGCTATTTTGATAAAAATGTTTTTTTATCAATTTTTTAAAATTTCCCTTATTCCTAAATTACTACACTTTCCTTTAGTTTATGTAAAAAAATCATTTTTTGGAATGATAAATAGAACTTATTAAAATTTTTTTATTTTCTAGAAATTCCGCTCCCAAATCCCGAAACCCCCACTTAAATTTATACTAATTAATCCCCGTGGAACACAACTTTATAGAGAAATAGGAAAAATAATAAGAAAAAGCTGTCTTTAAAATTCTATAAAAACATTAAAAACCACCTAAATTTCATTATTTTATGTAAAACATTTTTTATCGAAGCATCAAAAATAGTTTTTTAAAAATTTGTGAAATTTTACTAACTTTCCACTCACATTATTAAAAATTAACTTGTTGAAATATGCACAAAATACAAAAATGATATTACTCAACTTTAGTTTTTCATTTTTTAATCGGTAACCAGAAATAAAAAAAAGAAATGTGTTGGGTCCGAATGTGTTAATAAATTTAAAAATATTAGTCTCTGTGCAAAACATCTTTAGTAGTTCAAAAAATTTAATTCCTTGTGTGATATAAAAATTATTTTTTTCACTTTAAAAATAATACAGAGTGAAACAGTAGTGTCATTTCGAGAAATTAGAACTCAATATAATATTTAGTACAAATCATTATGTAAAAGGTATATAATTACATTTCGTTTACAAAAAAAGCAGGCGAAACGTTTCCGGATTATTTGATGTAAATAAAATGTAAAGAAAACATTCGAATGTTTTTTATGAACATTTCTTTATAGTTGTGTCCAAAAAGACTGTCTCAAACAGGACAATTTTACGTCATAGCTACTTAGAATTACTCAACTCTTATGTTTTTGTACACGACCGAGTAAGTTGTACAAATACTTTTCAACTCTGCCCCAAACAGGACAGACTGTAAAGAAATTATGTAAAGAAAGTGTTTGCCTTCTAGTTGTTGGAGACGCATAAGCACTCATACGCACGACGAGAGGAGGCAAGATGGTGGCAGTGAATGATGGCGATGACACGCGAAAATTAAAAAGCTTTATATGTAATTTTGTGCAAAGGTTTAAGTTGTGAAATTGCGTGAGAAGTTGAATTTTAATAGAAGAACTGACAGCTTATGTTTTACGTTGAGCACTTAATAGCGCCACCGGTAAAGCTACAACAGAATTTTGGCGACGAGAAAAAAACGCGGGAAAAATGGTGCGAACAAGGCAAAATATTAACAATTTATCACCGTCGAATCCTGAAATCAATAGCTCTCAACATGACTATAAACGTAAAAATATTCAAAATTTTAAAAAGTACGATGAAAGCGAAAAGCCAAGTATTTACGTTGAGCGATTTAATACATATTGCGAACTGTTTGAATTAGAAAGCGAAAGAAAAGTGGCAGCATTTTTGGCTTGTTTGGGTGCAAATCCATACCGAAAATTGAGAGCGGCGTTTCTGGGAAAAAAAATGAGCGACCAAAATTTTGAAATTTAACGGAAAAATTTATAAGAATTTACAGTACACCGTTAACTGAAGAGGTGGAAAGAATAAAATTTAATAACATTAAACAAGATAAATATGAAAAGGTACTCGATTTTGTGGCAAAGATAAATGAAGCAGCCTTGAATTGTGGATACGATGAAAGTAATGAAGCAATACTATTAGGACGTTTTATTGATGGGTTATACGATGGAGAATTATGATTGAAAATTCTACGAGAAAAAACTTGCCGAACACTTGATAAATGTGTGGAAGAAGTTATGTTATGGGAAGCCACTAGAACTGAGAAAAACGTTGTTTCGAAAATTGACAATGGTTACAAGTGAAATGATAATGATAGCAGATCAAAAAAGCACGAATTTGGTAATCGAAAAAATCAAATGAGAATAAGGTGTAAACATTACGGCAAGGAATAATTAGGCGTGTGTAGATTTAAAAACGCTAAATGTTTACAATGCAATAAAACTAGACATATTAGAAGTGTATACTGGAATAATAAAAATGCTGTTTACAGAATGTCGAATGAAGAATACAATCGATTAAGTACGTTAATGAACCTGAAATAGTCGAACTTATAATAAATGGTCATAAAATTGAATTTGAAATTGACTCAGGTGCTAGTACAACCATAATAAGTGAATTGGAATTAAAGAGAAACAATATGCAATTGCAATTGAACCCCTATAAAAGTACGCTACGTACAGTAAATGCTAATAGCTTGCCGGTTAAAGGAGCGACGGATGTTAAGGTTAAATTAGCGGGTCAAAAATATGTATTAATGCTGGTAGTAGTTGCTGGTTGGTTTAGAGGATTACCGTTGCTAAGTCGAAATTGGTTAGACATATTGGCTCCAAACTGGCTAAAAATGTTAATAGATCATAAAGATGTTATTAAAAGTATGAGTCATCCATCCGAGTACTTTGAGATGTTAAGAAATAAATTTCCTAAATGTTTTGATGGTAATTTGTGTGAGCCAATTAAAGATATAACAGTTGATGTAGCAATTAAGGCTGACGCTGTATCTGCGTTTGCAAAAGCGTTTAATGTACCGTTTGCTATGAGAAGTACTTGAAAAGCAAGAAATAATTGAAAAAGTTGCCCTTAGTAATTGGGCAAGTCCAATCGTACCAATTAAAAAAAGAAATGGGCGTATATGTGTGAATTTAAAAAGAACAGTTAATCCACGAATTGAAGATAAAATATACCCGTTACTGTCATTTGAAGAGATAATGACTAAAATTGGTAAGGGCAAAGTTTTCACAACCCTATGTTGAGAGTTGAATCAGGCTGCAAGTCAACTCAAGAAATACTGGAGACAGAATTCCACAGATTTAGAATAAAGCAAATATCAGTATATTATTATAAAATTAAAATATATAAAAACTTATCAAACAACAATTATTTCACGTATGGGCACGATTTGGATTTGAGCAAGCTTCAGCTAAACTGTGCGATCACTACGGGAACCCTCCAGGTATGTTTAAATTAGGTTTCAACACGAATTTGTCAAACTTCTTTCTTCTAGGATCGACTTGGCTGTTTTCGGCTCGCGGATGGTCCGTTCTGCTTCTTCGACCGCATTGAAACAACTTCCGCTTCGGATTTTTTAGTGCTTGCTTTATATACAATTGTTTCATGGACAATATTTCAGGAATTTTGCTGACCATTTTTTCACTTTTGATTTCCGTTCTTGGTTCAATAATTCAGGTTTCCGATCAGCAATTAACGATTTTTATCGGGTCGGAAATGCATTCCGATGCGTATCTTAAGAAATACGACGTTCGTTCAATGAATGCACATTCGGTTAATCTGTCGAAGTGCTGTAGAAGACTTTCTAAATGAAGAAAGGTTATTAATTCATGTTACTTTTATAAGTATATACACATGTGTATAGAATAGTGACGTTGATTTGATTTTACTAAATTTTCTTTGACAAAATTAATTTTAAGGAATTACACAATTTCTAAAATAATGAACAAAAAAAGTTATTTTTATACGAAAGTAATTAGTATAAAATATTCCGCAAGATATGAGACACATATTTCTACTTTCATATATATATGTGTATAAGTAAATACATACAAGAAATTAAGTACAAACTTTGAATCAGTGTCGTAGCCAAATATTTCCTTATTTCTTTCTTATTGCTTTTTTTAGTCCCGAACCAAGTGAACATTGTCGCGACTTCGTTAATTATTATCTTTTTCCAAACGTTTTTCACAGCTTGTTCTGGATCTCGACCACCAATTTTTTGCACATACGACACCTATTTCAATTAAAAAGGAATATTAATAGTCACAATTCTATATGTACAATAACGATTGGATGCGTGCATTTATAAGCGTAAAAATGTGTGTTCAATTCAAAAAGACGAAGGCAATGTAAATTATGTTGGAATAGATAAGTACAGTATATAGCAACGGTGGTTCAATGACGGCTTGCGAGCCACGTGTAGCTCTTTTAAGGATTGTTTGTGAGCCTTAATAAATGCACCCGGGTTCCCTTTCCACATAACAGTATAAAGTTAGTGAAGGCATACTGTATTTTAAACAGTCAGAATTGAAGGGTGCCGCTAATAGAAAATAACGATTTAACTAATATTTTAAATGTATATCAACTAAATTAGTTAATGGCAGTTGAGTTTTCGAATACACACGTGAATGTTAAAATTTAAACGCAAATTACAAATTCAATTTTCACGTTTTCCTTATTCAATTCCGTATTGAAGTGTTCCCATTCCTTCATATTTTTCAGTGGAAAATCTGGCAAAGAACTGAAAGTTGTTAGGGAGCTAAAACATGCTATGTCTCGTGGCTGTTCACGCTGCCATATTTCAAATCGTTCCAATACAAGTTCCGTGTTTCTTTCGACACATTTTTCAACCCTATGAACAATTCTATCCTCAAAGTTGTCATACGGTTGAAGCGCAATAAATGTATGGCTTCCATTTGCCACATTACCAAAATCTGGTTGCTCTCTTGCATCGCACGCAAACTGCCCCTCAATATCTCTTATTGCAGTTTCGAATACATCAAGATGCAATTTAAGTCCATCTACTGGCTCCAGAGTTTCAGCAAATAAATCTTCGGGTTCATTTTCACTGAAACCATTGTGTTTTTTATTCTATTTCATTAATTGTCCATAACGACTCACTGTCTTTCCGTTTTGTTTTGTAATCAATTAGCGATTTATTATAATTTTAAATATAAAAACTTACCGACATTATCCAAGATGTTTTGTAAATCAAAGCCTCAAAAATTGTACAAATCGTTTTGCACGTGCTACTATCGACTGAAAAAAACGTAACATCACAGAGCTCCGTGCGTAGTACTAATTTGAATGTTCCTCATCCAAAACGTATTAATTTAAAAAAAACACTCGAAATAAACAATGGCTATTCTTCTCAAACTTTGTCGTCATTAAAGACAGTTAAATATATTCATAATCATTCTTAATGGATTAAATTATTAAAAATAATTACTTTTGATGATACTACTAAAGTACCGTTGAAATGGGCCGAAGAAAAATGCTATATTCTAAGCTTTCCAAGTCTGGAAAGTGGAAAGTAAAGAGTTCTATTAGAAAAAAGATTACTGACAGTTTCTTGAAGCAGAATACATTGGTACAAAATGTTGGAAACCACTCAAAGAAGCAAGCATCATCAATAAATGAATTAAGCAATGATTCTAATGTGTCAGTGGGTGTTAATAAATCAGCATATAATGGTGAAAGTAATTATATGTGCGATGAGTCTAATTTTGAAGAGGAAATGATTAATGAAAGTGGTGGGTCCGATGTCGATGAAGAAATGATTGGTGATAGAGACGATACTTCAAATTCTGACCATGAAATGGAATTTTGTCAAGAGACGGATTCTGATATAGATATGAACGATGGCGAAATATAAGATACTCTAGCAGAAATAATAAGTAAGTCCAACATGTCTGTGAAATTGTCTAACAAACTCCTACGGTCATTGAGAAAAAAAGGTTTACCGAATCTTCCAATAGATAGACGATCATTGCTCCATACGCCATGCTCCATTCCTGTAGAGCCAATGGCGGACGATAAGTTCTGCTATATCGGTTTAGAAGCACAAATAACTAAGGAAATTAAGGAAACATGTCTCTGATGGTAATATGATTCCTGAAAAAATTTCTGTTCAAATGAATATTGACGGCATGGTTCTCAACAATACAGCCACTGTATATTTTTGGCCCATTCAAGTCTACTTGGTAGATTTTATTGAAGCTCTCATAATAATAGAGTGTTACCAAGGAAAAAGTAAACCTAAGGATGCACAAAGTTTTCTTAACAAGTTCATCGATGAATTTGAGACACTGCAAAAAAGTGGCTTTTGTTACCAAGGGCAAACAATTTATTTGAGCTTTCAAGCGCTAGTTGCGGATGCTCCTGCTCGAAATTTTGCTATTTGTTCTCGGAGCATTCATTATAGTGAAGGCTGTCACAAATGCCACGCCAAATGTATACATATACACAGAAGAGCACATTACTTCCCCGAAACGCATGGTTTGTTAAGTCGCAAGTTTGATTTGAACGATTCGTACTATGTGAGTGAAAGTCCTTTAACTAAGTTAAATGTTAATCTGAATACAGACGTACCAATAGATATCATGCATTGCATTTATCTCGGTGTCGTCAAAAAATTAATTAAATTATCGCTAATGCGAAAGGATATTCTTACCAGTAGCAATGTCAACATTATAAATAATAGAATCAATGAATTGAAAAAATGCACACCTATTGAATTTTCCCGACAGTGCCGAAACCTAAATGAATATTCGTCTTGGAAAGCCACAGAAGGAAGAACTTTTATTCTATATTTATTGCCATTTGTGTTTAAGCTACAAGACTTCTCAGAATCCGTGTATGAATTTCTAATTTCTCTGCATGTTGCAGTGAGAATAATTACAACAACCGAGCTATGTACTCAAGAAAAGTTACTAAACTATGCAGAACACCTTTTTATTTCTTTTGTTCGCAATTTTCAACGGCTCTTTGTAATTGATCAAGCATCATACAACATTCACTGTCTTTTACATTTAGTGAAAGACTGTAGACATTTTAAGTGTT
>AGDA01063038.1:0-11022 GCA_000281935.1 Mengenilla moldrzyki | reverse complement strand
CTGTCTGTGAGTTAAAAACAAGTCAAAATATGTTCACTTTTTTAACGGAATATTAGTTTAGATTACGAAAAAAGTTTAATTCATTTGAAATTAAATTTTGGTGCATAAATAGCCAATTATTTATTTGGCGTTTTTATTAATAACTTCCTACCCTTTCATATAAAAAAAGAAAAATTTATTATGTCGTTTTCTATTATTTTTAAATGCGTAAATTTTGTAGCAAAAAATTTTGTTTATAATTTGTATGTAAATTTTTTGACTATCATAATTTTGAAACCATTAGTACATACACTTTTCTAAATTTGATTTAGATATTCATTAGATTGTATTTGAGGACGAACCATCATGTTGATAATATTAGCTTAGAAATAATAATGTCCAGAAACATACATACACTCATTATTTATTTAGAAAAGTGGCACCATTAAATACCTTGTCGATAGATTCTAAACTCTTTGAAATTCTAACACTATTTTAAGGATTAAGATTATCTAAAACATTTCCGTTCTGATATAAAATTATTTCAAATTTTTTCACCATTTGAACGTAAACAATAACAATCGTAAAAATGTTGATAATATTGTTATTTTAATTAATATTTAAAATTAATATTTGATATAATTTTGTAAAGTATTAGGAGTTTTTTCTTCCAAAGTAAATGTTTAGACTTTTTATGTATCTTCTTGATTTGATTTCTACCAAAGTTGTAATTACTAATATATTCAAATTTTAGGAACTTTGAAATTAATTTAAATACGATTTAGAAATATTAGAAAAATGTATATTTTTATATATCTTTCAAAATTTATGGTACTAAATAGATGAAATTTAGTTAAAACCAAGTTTTAGATACGTTTTAGATAGTTGCTTTAAGTTCCTGATTTGAATTCACAATTAAGATGCATTTTTGATTTTCGTTAGAAAAAAAAAGATTTACAGACTATGTAGACGTGATGACGTTTCTAAAAAAATGATAATATAAGGTTATAACTAGTCTGTAGCTACATTGCAATCTTTCAAGTTCCATTAGTTATATAAATGGAAATGTGGCTATGGTCATCAGTATTGGTGAGACACCACTTTGGATTTTTTGAGAACTAAAATTGAACAGCGACCTCTAAGCTATTTTCATACGTCTGCAACTTAGTTTGAACTATATACAACATTTTTTCTATGCACATATGTAACATATTTAAATTATAGGTATCAATTGTACACTTTTTGATTCCGCTTTGAATAAAAAACGGTGTTTGAAATAAAAATAATTTATAATCAAAGAAACCAAAAAGATTTTAACATCAACTTAGCTTACTTGAATAACCCATTTGTACGAAGTCTATGTAGTAAAAAATCAAAACATAAAAAATCAAGTTTTTTGATTTCTTACTTACTTAATAGTTTTGACTTTATTTTAATTACTCAAATTTTATGAATTTTAAAAAGAAAACAAAAACTCGCAAAACTAACACTTTTTTCTAATTTTAATATATGTATAAAGATTTTAGTTAGCATTTTATGTGAATTTTCATTGAATTTAGTGTTAAAAACAATTAAGCTAATAAATTAAATCGAAAATTATGTCATAATAAATATTCATTAAACGTACTTTAAAATGATGTAATCAACGAACGAAAAATAGGTAAGTAATGAATTAATTAATCAATTTAAACTTTACTTTGTTCACACATGTTTATTGCTTTGTTCTTAATGCGATCATTTTATTATTTCTGTAGGAACCATGCGGTTTTGTGCGAATTTATGTGAAACTTCTCACGTCTATGCCAATTTTTCCTCGAATTTTCACAATTGAAAATTTATTGAGAGATTTTATGGAGAAAAAAACGTGTGTGTGTGTATATATATATATGTGTGTATGTGTGTGTTTTTCTATATGTGTGTTGTATATGTTGTTGTCGAAATCGTTTTCCAGATAACATAAATCATTCGGAAATGGTAGTGTAGTTGTATAAAATGCGAGAGAGTGCTTTTTATACAATACATTTTTGTTCACTTCTTCGTATAACGTGTAGGCAAATTGAATCTGTTTTTAATCAGATAACGCAATATATATTACGTATGTATATATAGGTACAAGATGAAGAAAAAAAGAAAGACACAAAACGACAACGACATGCATTTTCAAAACTACTGTTCATTTTTTAACTTTACTCGCCCTTCATAAATAAAAAATCTAACAAAAAACACTACCACAAAAAAATAAAATAAATGATCACTGTCATCTGTTTGGACATAGTAAAAGATTCGGAAACAAAATGAAATAAGATTAATGGGTCGCTTATTGATAAGTAATTAATAATTTCAGGAAATGACAGTTTGAAACGAATCAATAACTTTATTTTTATCCATTATATACGTATAAATCTATATATTGTAATATTCGTTTGAAAAATTAAAGGTTCATAAAACTTATTTTTCATTTAAATTCAAAAAAAATACTACATATTCAAAATTCAACTTGAAAGTATAATTTTTAAATATTTTTGCATTTAGGAGCATGATGAACATTAAACAGATCTGCGAAATTAGAAACTAATTAAATCAGATAAGTCAAAATTAAAAATAAGTAATTTATTTGAATATTTATTTGTTTATTGGTTATGTTAAAAAACTAACATTTGAGTAAAGTATTTTCAATCAATTTTATCGTAGCTATTTCATTAATAAATAATAAAATAATGAAAATTGTATTGAAGATACTGGTAAAGTATTGGTAAAGTATTGATACTGGTAAAGAAATTTAATTTCATTAATTAAATTGATTGAAATAGTAATAAATAAACTGTAAATGAAAAACAAGAAATAAGTTATTTGAATTGTTACTTGTAGGCTCACTTGTAACATCACTGTGATAATTCACAGCTGTGAAGGTTACATTTAAACTCTTTGTGATACCATTGTAATATCACAGTGAGGATCATTATATTATGACGGTGAGTGATAAAAAAGTTTTCACATTGATATCACTATAATAGTGCAATGATAAAAATTTCTACTTAGATTTGGGACTAGTATAAAAATTTTTGTATTTACAAAAAAATATCTTAAAATTTAGTAAAAATATACTTGAAATTAATAATTGTATACTTATATAGCAAAAAATAAGTATATTTATATGCGTTTTTAAGAATATAAGTCTATTTGCCCCAATTTTAAGTAGATATCTACTTAAAAATAAGTAGAAATTTTTATCCGTGTGAAAAACGCAATATGAGATCACAGCTATATCACTATAAGGATAATTGGTTAACAGGGAAAATCATAATTTATAAAAAGTGTAGCTAAGACCCTTATCACTCCGAGTTATTTTTTTAAAATTTGAAATTTTTTAGTGAAGCGCATTTAAACATGTATTTAAAATGTTATGCAAAATGTGTTTTAAAAAAAGTTTCTATAGGAATTATAATTATTTATTTCACTTCTTTTGATAATTCTGAAATTTCTTACAACGATGCACTTAGACTTTCTTATTTGTCGTCAGTAATTTCAAGAATATTTTGAAACACATACGGAACGATAATAATTTTTTAAAATATAATAGCATAAAATGGAAAGGGAATACGGGAACGTTTTGGGAAGCCGCAAATAATCTTTTAAAAAACCGCATCTGACTTGCGAGTCGCAGGTTGGCCACCTTTGATCTATACTATGCAAATAAGTTTAAATTATGCTATTTTCATTATAACATAATGCATTGTGAAATATTTGTTGAAACATATGTCGTTGTTTTTCGAAAGTCCCCATAGTAAATCTGTAATGTATCAGAAAAGAGACAAGAACTTAAATATATGCTTATTTGTGTTCGTAAGCCGTATTCCGGATTACTCTTGAGATATAAATTTAACGAGGGAAAACTCGTCATGGAATATTGGTCTATTTTATCGTCCACGATCGTCGTTTATTTATCATTTCGTCGTATTTTATGCGAACGGAAAGAACGCGAAATAGATAAAGATAGGGGCCATAAATATTCATTAAAAGCAATTATGGCACAAGAAAAGTGAACGCTTTATTGCTCGATGCACTTTATTACAATTTTATGAGATCTCATCTCATTTATTTTACGATGATATGTTGACTATGTTCGTTACTTTACTTTTTCGCTCTTTTTAAAAATATAGAGAATCGTATAAAATTTTTATAGGATTTTCGTCTTTTCCCTGTTCCTGGTTCCCTGTTCCCGGTTCCCTGTTCCCTTTTTCGATTCTTCGATTTTCTCCATTTAATTTATTAAATTGGAATTGGCATCTAATCACAAACGGTGTATCTGTAGGAGAGTCCATGTTAATGATTTTATCTGGACCGAAAATTTGTACATAAAGTGATGTTAGCTCGTTATGCGACAAATAATAAAACTTCCCGAAATGCTGTAAAACCGTTGCTTTAAGATTAAATTGTTGATAATGGCGAAAATAAAGTGAGTTCATGAGTGAATGAACTCAGAAAACAATTAGAAGTGGTTTTTTTCTTCAAATGTATGAACAATTGTTCGAGGCAATTGTTATCAGTAGACACTAACAATAGGATATTCGTTTTGAATAAAAAAATGCTGGTAATATTAATCAATTTTCTAACAATAATTTAAATATTTTTATTCCCGCTTATAAATTTTAATTATATAGTTCTTTGGAAAATTGAAAATTCCAAATGTCATTTTTATAACTTCTTAATCATTTTTTACCATATTTAGAAACGTATTTTAAAAAGCTATAAAAGATATTATCGTATATATATGTTGAGCCAAGGGATTTTAGTCACATGTTATAAAATTTAAAAGACAATTTCGCTATAAATTTTTTTTCAAAAACAGCTATAAAAACTTTCCATTGAATTTCAATTAAACGAAATTGAAGAAAAACAATAGTACTGAAGTTTCGTAATCGAAACAAGCCACAAGAATAATTTTTAAATTTTTTATATCAGAAGAAAAAAATCATTATGATAATTACACAAGCAATTTTTCAAAATTAATAATTATTATAAATTATAGACAAGCGTCATGGGCTAATTAATTACTTCAATTATTTAAATTTGATAATGTCGACCCGATTCTTTCAAAATACATTTTGGGAACATTTCATTTCAAACTGAATTTGGCTACTGTTCAAAACGCTAAAACGCTAAAACGCGTATATCAATGTATTCTGATCAGTTGTCGTATATCGTTTAAAGTAGAAATCAATTTCAGTAATTTTGAGATTTTCATCAACATTTTTAAAAAATAATACACTATTATGAATCAAATTTGATTTCCTATCCGCGAAATGTTACATAAAGTCTTCTTTTAAAGAAATTCTAATTGTTCAATGAGTTTATCTTCTATTCATTAACAAAATATGGTATTGTTGTTGGTAATAAGATTTATATACTCGTTAGAAACTAACTCAATCATTCATCTTTTATTTTCTAAAATATAAAATACTATTAAACTATCCTCTAGTTGATTTGACAAACAATGTTTTTTATAAAAGGAGGTACAGTAAGACCTCGCTTAACGCCGGGATATGTTCCATCAAAGTTGAGAGTGATGCGGAACAATATTAAGCGGGACTACCTTAACATGTAAATATTAGGGCTAGAGGAAGATGGTTAATTAGTTCCTAGTTAAATACTTTTCTGATTGCTTATTTGTTTTTCATTACACCCGTGATTAAAACAAAAGATCGTAACATTCGCCACTGTTCTCATTTTTTATTGCTTAAAATTTTACGCTTAAGTAATTAAAAGTGTACTTTTTATTTAAGAATTATATGAACATTTTAATAATTCGACTGAGGACATTAATTGCATAAAAGTTACTTTTAATATCTCGTAAAGTAATACGAATGAAATATAAATTTTTTTTTACGATTAATGTATATGGCTCTAATAAATTAGGATTGTAACTTCAAAAATTATAAGGAAAATATTTAATTAAGTTAATTAATTAATACACAGTTCCATTTAGTACGTTGAAAATGTTTATTACCATTTTATTTTACACTAATATAGGTTAAGTGTCTTTTAATAAAGTTTGCATAATTTAAACTATTGTTAATTTATTTATTCTAGGAAACTTTTGCACATATAATTTTTGTACTTTTGCTTTATTTCTGACCATTATTTTTAAAATAAAACGAGTAAGTCAGTACAATAACTGAGCAATAACTATGTAGCAATTTATTATTTCTTTGATTTGCTAAGTCTGGTTCGATTTTATTGCTGCAATAACAATTGCTTGATGTGTTGACAAGGCGTTTTAAAATTATTTTGAATTTTTTGAAAAAAAACAGTAGAAGAAATAGGATATATATACATATCGATTGTCGATATGTGGCAGCAACGGTATTCAGTGATTCAAAGAAACAAATTGCAGACGCTTAGCAAAGAACTTGGATCTCGGTCAACACAACCCCATTTAAACATTAGTCGGTTTATTCTCAATCGAACATGTCAGTTTACGATCCAAATTCTCATCATTTGTGAGAAGTGTTACTGTTTTTAACATGAACAAACCGGAGTCAGATAGCAACTTGGGTTCATTACAATAACCCTAAACGCAAATAGTCTTGGGGATATCCCGGACATATTTTCACGTCAACAGCCAAACTGTATATTCACGGTTCCAAGACTTGCTCTGCATTTAAAAGGATCAGCTTATGAAACAATTCCAGACACACGTTATCGAACGTAATTAATGAGTTTGAGCAGGGTATTAAAAAACAAACGGTTACAATATATTAAGAGGCACAGTAAAGTGATTTGGAGCATGATAACGCCCGATCTCATGTTGCAAAAAGAGTCAAAACGTACTTAGAAACGTTAAAACAGAATGTTCTATCCCATCTTTCTAACTCAGAGCTTTCCAATCTTGCGCCTGTGAGTGTCATGGTGATCGTGGGATGATTTATATGTTCCCGTTACTGTTCGATAGAGAGAATTTCATTCCGTGTGTATGAAATTTGAATGATAAATTGTAATTTTAAATCATTTTTGTTTATTATAAATTATGGGAAAATGTAAAGTTATGGAAGGAATTTGTCGATTAAAAATAGGTGGCACCTGCCTTCTTAGCGATATCTTAAAATGTACTCTAGAGTACAAAAAGGTTGGGAGTTTTTGTTTCCATCTATGACACATGGCCTGGCTGACCAACAAATTAGATTGATTTACGGATTGCTTCAAAACGTGGACACTTTTTTAGATACGGAATTCAATCACTACCTAAAAGATGGGAGAATGTGGTGGTTAGTGACTTACTAATTAGTACTAAAAGTAGAAGTTTACCTAATTCTCTTTTTACACGATAGATACTTTTCCGAAAAATTCGTGTAAAAAATCATATAAAAAGAGAATTAAGTGTAAACAATATTAAATAATTTTGTTAGAGGCCTCTTAATTTATTTCACATTTACACATTTAAATTCGTTAAATATAAAAAAATTATACGGTGAAAGAAAAGGAATAATATTTGGAATTTATTAATATAAACAAAGTTAAAATAGTATAGATATAAAATATTATTTGTAGAATATTAAAAATCGTGTTAAAACAAAGCGATTCGTGTAAAAAGAGTTTTTTTTCTTTATAACTTGTGTTAAATCAAATTTGTGTAAAAGGAGAATTAGATGTATATTAAGTTTAGTTGAGTGGTTTCATTACCGAAATAAATACGGAGAAATCTTTCTCTTTGTACATAATTATTTACATATGTGTAGATGCATGTACAAATACGAATTCAATAAATTATTATCACTCCAGCTTAGATTTATTACTCCCTTACGGTGGATAAGCTTAAAAACGTATGTAAGCCTTTACTTTACATGCACTTGCTTATTGAATGGGTAACTTGTTCGCAATGAAAAGGTTAAAAGTCGAAATTGGAAAACACATTTGCAACGTAAAAACGATTTTCGTGTTCATTAAAAAGGAAAATATCGACAAAAAAGACGGAAATTTATATGTTTTTTTGGATCACGCATTCGACACAGCAGCGGAAGCAATAAATTGTTAAAATGTGTAACTGTAAGAAGTTTCGCTATAATTTTGTCGACACTTTAAATCCAGTGGTTGTGAAATAATTGAAGTTTAGCGGCGCAAATTTCCCATTAATTCCACAGATAAATTACTCCGAAGTCATTTGGATGAGAGTTTAGTTTTTTAAGACGGTATCGTTTACTATTCGGATTTACAGCGCAAAATTGTTTCGGAGACCAATTTGAATAATGTCTCGACAGAAATGTTAAGACTAAGCCGAGGCTTCCGTTCTACTCCGCTAAGCTATAAATTTAAGTTTTTCAGAAAATAAAAGCTCTCGTCCTCTGGCAAGGTTTAAAGACGGAGCAGAAACGGAGATAAATAAAAACATAGTCGTTATTTTTCTCATTTTTAGTCTTGAAAGAAATGAAAATTTAGTTGTCGTCTCATTTGTGCATTAAAATAAATGAGCGAGTATTTCTAAAGTTAGCTGCCGTTAGTTTATAACTGCTGACGCTGCTCAATCCGATTGCCGATACTCTGCGATGCTGGCTCTGAGTGCTGCACGCTATCTTGCAGCAACAGCTCATCTTCAGCCTTCGACTTTTAAGCAACCGAATTTATAACATGTGTTTTTTTAACTTCATATCTTTTTAGAGAAAAGTGATAAATTTTAAAAGTTACGCGAGAGGAAGAAACGAACGAAATTAACATTTTAATTTATGGTTAGCGATAAAAATAAAGATAATTATATTTCTTGCTTTTTCCATGAATAATTTCAATGAATTGACATACACAAAGAAAAGGAAGTGAAAAAATTATTGTAATGTCTAATTACTTACGCTCGTCACAATCTTTTTTTCACATTTTATATTTGTTTTTTTTTCTGTTAAAAACAAATGATAAGAAAATATGAATTTTAATTTCCTATCTGTGAACTTAAAGCAGCGAACTAAGAGTTTTTCGAATTTCTTAGAACTTTAGCGAAGTTTAATATTTCATAATTTTAAAGAACTTATCATCACTGAATGTGTTCAATTTTAACACTCCTACAAGGGTGTCTTCCCTTTTCTACACGTCAAGTAAATTGTAAAGTTACGTCGTTTAGAAAAGTTTTAGACTACCGTGTAATATGCGTTTAATAAACGTTTATTAAGGAAATAAACGTCTAATAAATATTTATTTTTGCACAATATTATATCTAGTGAGAAAAATTAAACACCTAATAAGCAATAAAAAACGCGTGTGTTTTTACATCTAATAAACGTATAGTATACGAATTTTATGCAAAGATTTGTTCAAAAGTATAGAACCAATACGTGGAACCAATTCTCGGACGTTAGCAAACTTCGGTATAGAACGTCCTCCTGAAAGTTATTCGATTAGGCTGTGACACAGGGAGGTGTTAGAGTCAACGCTGCTGGTTAACGACTGTTTATTACTTCTGCAATCACAATTCGAAACCATAACACTTAGCGCTAGACTCACTAATATTTGAATCGAATCCCAGAAGTTTATTACAATATAATTCTACTAAAATGTTACTACCACTATTAATAATAATAATCCTAACTTTCCGTTCCTTATATACGTTATAAACAATAAATTAATTAAATAAAAGTACATAGTTGCATTCAAAGTAAACATTTGAAGTACAAAAATCTTAAAACTGCAAGAGATTATTTGAATTTACAAATATGAAAATAGAAATAGATAAATATAGAAGCAAAAGTCATGTCGGAGTTGATCGATTTAATGTAAACAGTGCCCAGAGTTCATTAAATATTTATAAAGTCTCAAATATTAAATAATCTAATACGTATTTTCTGCTATATAGGTTAAATTTTGTAACTATTACGGTAGATTGTAAAGAAAAGTAACAATTACAATCTTTCATTTTTGGTTTTACCTAAAGCTAAACGTAACAAACTGACCTAGGATTTTAAGTTGATTTTTTTTTTGTATGTTAAGTCTGTGAAGCCTTTATTAAAATTTGCAAACTTTACTTATGAAAATTGTAAACATTGAAAAACGTGCTATTTCGTGTAACATAGTGGGAGCTCCCGTTGTCCATTTAAACTTGATTAAAGGTTTACTTCTTAAGTGTTAAAAACTTTTCTTTCCTTACTAAAGACTGTAATTGTCAGTGTAAACTTTTGCATATACTAATAATAATTCTCTTCCGTGTAGCAGTTATTTGAAAACCAAATGTAAAATATGTTATAAATAAACTGATAATATTTTTTTACTCAAAAAAGAACCCGAATGATTTGCTCAGTATTGTGTTTATGAAAGTAAGAGGTTTTTTTTAGAGTCGACTCAATTGAGTAGAAAGCAAAGTAATGATATTTGACACTACATTATTTTCGATTACTCGTTTAACAGTCATCTTAAATTTGACATAGTGCCAAATGTTTGTCTTCAACTGTTTGTCTTCTTTTTTCAAGTTGGCTGATCCCTGTTAGCTCCTTGTTTATTAAAAGAATTTCTCGAAAAGTTAATATTTTCGTTGGAAATGTCAACGGAGAAAATGACACGGATTTTCATGTTGCTTTTCGCGCTTTTCTCTCATATATTTTTATCATTTAAAGTTTAAATAGGAAAAAAGATGTGCCCACATACACACTCTAATTAATTAGGAGCCGAGGAGAAAAAAAGTGACAAAAATGATTGAGCATCCAGTGTATAAAAATAGGAAAACACGAAGTGAAATTTTCGTTCGGTTGTCACTTTGAATTAAGCACGTTTTAACGATTAGCTTTTCCGAAGAAAATTTATGACTGAGAAAAATATTAATTAAGAGAAATGAGTAGCTTTACTAAAAAAAATCTGTCATTCTGCAAAAATGTTTTTTCAGCTTCATAATTTATTTAGAAATTATTTTCTAAAGAAACATTGAGAGAAATGCATATTAAATAGATTCACTTGTTAAGTGTAATTAATTTTTTATAAAAAATTGAAAAAATTAAACGATTTCATTTATTAGTTTCTAACAAATTAATTGAATATTTCATTTAACAGTTTTTAATATTTTTTGAACTTAATAAG
>AGDA01062851.1:0-10905 GCA_000281935.1 Mengenilla moldrzyki | reverse complement strand
GCTCATTTTTGTGATTTTTGTTGATGAGTTCACAATGACCACATATGGAGCTCATAAAGTGTAGTGTGAGCTCAAATAGGCCTTATTTTATGAGCTCATAGTGATCTCACTTTTTTCCTTACTGTGAGATCACTGTGAGATCACTGTGAGCTCATTTTCTAAGCCGAATTTCTTGTTTTTTGTGAGCTCACAATGACCTCACATGAAGCTCACAAAGTGAAGCGTGGGCTCACATAGGCCTCATTTTGTGTGCTCATAACGATCTCACTGTGAGGAAAAAAATGAGATCGCAAGTAAAAAAAACATTAAGTTTTTTAAAGACTTTATTTAAAAATATTTTTCAATTTCATTTAAATGAAGCTGATGATGACGCAGAATGACAGTTGAGAAACACAGATCAGGATACCCAGTCTGTGACATATGTTCGGGAAGGATTCTAGAATGTGTCGCGAACAATTCAATTCAAAAATATATATGCAATTTCTGTGTTTTGAATTTTTGAGTTTTTCGGATTTAGTCTGTGATGTTTATGTTTAAAATAAAAATCTTGATATTAAAATACGTTTTTTGGTGAAATTTTGCGGGCAAGATGAGCGATAAGATAAACAATGGTCCTCCGAGCCAGATCGAGAATAATGAAAATATTAAGAGAATTTAATCAGAATTAAGTAAATGGAAAAGACAATTATCGAGATGCGAGGCAACGTTTGCAAAAAGAATGTTAACGGTAAGTGAATGTGAGACCAAATTAGCAGAAGCTGAAAAATGTTTTGAGGAAATAACGCTTCTGACAGACGAGTTAATCGAGTATGAGGACGAGTCCGAGTTCGAGAAGTATGAGCAGACGATAAGAATTTATGAGCGTAAATGGCAAAATTGTCTGCAATGTGCAAAGCGAATCATGGGAATTCAACAAGAAACGCGTCTCGAAGATAAACTGACAATATTAATGGAGAATCAAAACACTCTAATACAACAATTTGTGAATTTGAAGACAGGCGTAGAGCCTTCAAGTCGAGTGAAGCTTCCAATTCTTCAAGTGCCGAGATTCAGCGGCGAGTTTAAAGAGTGGCCAACATTTAATGACCTTTTTTCAAGTTTGATTGACAGTGATAAGAGCTTGACAGACAGTCAAAAGCTGCAATATCTGAAAACTTCAATTATTGGGGACGCAGCAAAGCTTATCTCTCACGTGCCGATCAGTGATGCCAATTACACTGTTGCATTTAATCTTTTAAAAGAAGCGTGCAATAAGCCAAAGTTTATCGTCAAGTCACACATTCAATATTTTATGAAAAGAGTGCAAGGTACTGGGAATTTGCGCTCTTTTGTAAACGACGTTCAGCAAATAATAAAGACAATGGAAAATCTTGGAGATTATGCGAAGTCAAAGGATCCGTGGTTAATTTTTTTGACATTGAAAAAGTTGGATTCCTATACTCAAAAAGAATGGGCAAAAGAAACTACTCAAAATGATGAGCCATCATTAAAGAAATTTTTGGAGTTTCTTGAGTCACGTTGTGGGGCGATCGAATACGCTCAAACTGAGAAATCTTTAATGAAACCAAGTCAGAAATCGTTACTGTCGACAGCAAATACTTGTTTCAACTGCAATTCAAATCAACATCAAATTGAGAATTGTCTGAGCTTCAGAGCAAAATCATCAAAAGACAGGGGCGAAGTAGTTCAAAATAAACATATGTATTTCAACTGTTTGAAAACAGGAAATGGAGCGAAAGAATGTCGCTTATCCCAACGCTGCACGAAATGTTCGAGAAAACACCACTATCTATTGCACTTTGAGAAAACAAATGCGAGTGAACCAAATTCAAACAGGCTCATCAACACACCAACAACTTCAAAACACGCGTCACTTGTTCAGTCTGTAGCCTCAGTGAAGTTTTCGAACTCTCTATCCGAATCAGTTTTGCCGACCGCCGTTGTGTTCGTGGAAAACTCATCTCATCAATTAATACCAATCCGCGTTGGTTTGGATACAGGTGCCCAAGTGTCACTGCTTTCGGAGAGGTGTGTCAATCTCTTGAAAATTAAGCGATCTTTTTCGTCAGTATCCATTGAAGGTGTTCACGGTTCAAATCAAGTCAAGTCGAAGGGAAAAGTTTCGCTTACTTTAGTTCCAATGTATAACGGGCGAGAAAAGATTTCGATTGAAGCTCACATAATACCAACTATCGCAGGAACTATACCCAATAAAGAGTTCGAGTTACCGAATCCCGAGTTGTTCTGTGAAATGGAATTGGCTGACCCAAAATTCAATCACCCTGCTATAATTGATGTTTTAATAGGCATCGATTCATTCTTCGATATTATACTATGCGAACGTTTCAAAGTGAAAAAAATCGGTGTTTGGGCTGTTGACTCCAAATTTGGCTGGTTAATATGTGGAGAAAATTTAGGTGCTGATTTGAAAGAATTATTAGCTGGACTTGCCGTATCTCGGGAATCTGAAGAAGAAAAATTGGATCAAATCATTCAAAGATTCTGGGAATTGGAAGAAGATCACATGGAGAAAATGACCAATGAATCGGCACCTGGCGATAACTATTACTTACCATATCATGGAATTCTGCAGGAGAGCCAAGGGAAGAAGAAATTAAGAGCGGTCTTCGACGCTTCATCGAGGTCCGAAAACGATAATTCACTAAATGATTTCCTCGCTACTGAAACTAATTTACAATTAGAAATCTTTGACATAATTAATCGTTTCCGTTTCCCACGATTTGCTTTTATGACAGACATTCGGTAGATGTATTAACAAATACGGGTGAAAAAAGAGCATTTTGAATATCAAAGAATCCTCTGGAGAGAATCTTCGGAAATGCCAATAGGAGAGTACCGTCTTTTAACAGTGACGTATGGAACAAATTGCACCCCGTTTTTGGCAATGAGTGCTATTCGCAAACTAGCAAAGGAATACGCCGATTCTTATCCGTTAGCGGCCAAAGCGCTATTAGAGTCAATTTATATGGACGACATAAGCGCTGGAGATAACGAGTTGGAACAAACAAAAAGATTGAAAGCTCAGACAATCGACTTATTAAAAATCGGAGGTTTCGAACTGCGGAAATGGACTGCTAACCATGAGGAGTTATTATCAGATATCCCGGCAGAGCACAGGATTTTTTCACCTAGTATGGTGAATGAAGATAAAAATTATGTGAAAACACTTGGAATTTACTGGTGTCCGGATAGTGATGTCTTTTCTTATCGTTACAACAACTTTGAATATTCTGTGCTTACAAAACTTAAATTCATGTCCGGTATATCTAAACTCTATGATCCTCTTGGTTGGATAGCTCCTATCGTGCTGCCATTAAAGGTTCTAATACAGAAATTGTGGCTACAGAAGGTCAATTGGGATGAAGAGCTATCGAGTGATATCCAAGTGATTTGGGCAAAGTTTGAATCTGAATTGCCGTAATAGAACAGATTAAAATACCGCGATGGATTGGTAGCTTCAAGTATTTGGAGCTTTACGGCTTCTCTGATGCTTCCGAGGACGCTTATGCTGCCACTGTATACGCGAGACTTATCAAAGAAAATGGAGAAGCAATAGTCTATTTGATGGCGTCAAAGACCCGTGCTTCGCCACTAAAACCGACATCAATACCGAGACTAGAGCTCTGTGGCGCTTACTTGTTATCCAAATTGATGAACCGTTTCAAAAATATCCTCAAACCTTTCAAGCCCAAACTCTACTGTTGGACCTCCTAAAACATGGAATGTTTACGTTGCTAGCCGAACTAAGTTAATCCATGAAAATTTGCCGGGTACAGAATGGAGGCATGTTGAGGGAGTCCAAAATCCAGCAGATATCGCGTCGCGTGGTTGTGAACCCGGAAAGCTGATATCAAGTGAACTTTGGCAGTGTGGACCTTGCTGGTTAAGCAATTTTGACCCTTCGAGTTATCCGGTTTCTATGATAAAGACAGATCAAGAACAACGAACGAGAAAGGTGCTTCAAGCTAGTATTGTCGATCCATTCTGGACAAGATTGAGCGAAAGATTCTCTAAAATTGACGGGTTGATAAAGGTGGTAGTGATATTAAAACGTTTTGTGAAAATTTTAAAAGGAAAATCAGTAGAACTATCGATTATACCGAGTGCTGACGAAAGAAAACAGGCATTACAAGCAATCATTCGTGGACATCAGCTTATTTGGTATCCACGTGAAATGACAACACTATTGAACAAAAATTTAACCTGTCTGGAAGCTCATTGGTTTCATTGTCTCCTTTTATTGATGCTGAACGAATTCTGAGAGTAGGTGGACGACTATACAATTCGAAATTAGCCGAGTCTCAAAAACATCCTATAATGATAAAAAAAGGACATTTGTTGACGTTAATGGTGCGGGATATACATGAGAAGTTACATCATGCTGGTGTTGGAAGTGTCATCTCATTCTTCCGTCGGGAATATTGGGCTATAAATTTAAAAGTTGCCGTTAAAAAGATTCTATGGGACTGCTTTGTGTGCCGAGTAGTTCACAACAGAAAGCCGCAACCGATAATGGGTCCGTTACCTGAAGAACGAGTCACCTCAAATCGTCCGTTTCTCATAAGTGATGTGGACTTTGCCGGGCCTTTTCTACTTCGGCCATTCAAGAGTCGTGGTAAGTTGACATTCAAGAGCTATATATGCATATTCGTGTGTTTTGCGACGAAAGCCATACACTTGGAGTTGGTCTATGAGATGACTGCGGACAGTTTTTTGGCTACTTTAAATCGATTTATGGTAAGAAGAGGTCAAGTAAAACAACTATAGAGCGATAATGGTATAAACTTCGTTGGCGCCGAAAAAATGTTAAAGGATGTTTATCACTGGACTGAGAGATACGGAATTTCTGTTCTAAAAATCATTTGGAGTGGAAGTTCATTCCACCTGGGACCCCCCATTTTGGCGGTCTGTAGTGAGCAGGGGTAAAATCGGTGAAATTAAATCTGCGGAAAACTATGGAAAATCGAGTCATGAATGTGGAAGACGTTGAAAACTTATTATGCGAGATCGAGGCAGTTCTGAATTTAAGACCCCTGCTTCCATACGAAAATGACTTAGGGGACGAGATTCTTACACCGGGACATTTCCTGATTGGCGAACATCTCTATTCGTTGCCAATAAGTCAAGGCGATTTGGAACTTCCACTGACCAAAAGATACCGGAATCGCCAGCGTGTTTTCGAGCGTTTTTGGTTTAGATGGAAATCTGAGTACCTACAAACTCTCCAAAGAAAGTAAACATGGAGTAAAAACTGCAACCCCATCCAGAAAGGAGACATGGTTATCTTAAAAAGACCCGTGGGGCCAGCCACTCGCTGGATTAGAGGCACCGTAGAGGAATTAGTCCCAAGAACAAACGGTGTGCCAAGAGTTGCCAAAGTACGATTCCAATCGGGATCAAGAATAGAGGCCATTCGCAATTTAATCCCGTTCCAATTGAGGCGGAGCCTCAACGGGGGCGAACGATGATGACGCAGAATGACAGTTGAGAAACACAGATCAGGATACCCAGTCTGCGACATATGTTCGGGAAGGATTCTAGAATGTGTCGCGAACAATTCAATTCAAAAATATATATGTATTTTCTGTGTTTTGAATTTTTGAATTTTTCAGATTTAGTCTGTGACGTTTACGTTTAAAATAAAGATCTTGATATTAAAATACGTTTTTTGGTGAAATTGCGCGGACAAGATGAGCGATGAGATAAACAGAAGCAAAATTATTTGCTGTATTTGTGGAACGCTCCATTCTTACTGAGGACTCCTGAAAGTAAAAATTTCATACATTATTTATTAGAATGATAATTCAACTTTAGATCACACCATTTACAAATTACCAATATAAGAAAATGAATTATCGAATAATGAGAAGTTACGGAAAGAGTTTATCTATTTAAAATAGGTAGTACCCGCTACTTCACCAAAATTTTAAAATACGCTCTATATCGGAGGCTCCTAATTACTTCCTGTTATCAATTTAACACTCAAGGATTAAAAACTTATAGTTACTACTTTTCTTGGGATGTTATAAAATTAATAATTTCAATTGTTTCGCTAATATCTATACATTGGAACTGAAAATTACCAAACTATTTAATTGTATATTTCACGTTGTCAGTGTTCCCCGCGTTGGGAATCACTATTCTAGAGTACATAAGATTCGGAAGCTACCAGTATAGGATATCGAAAACTTTTAAATCAGACATACTGGGTACCAATAACATATATAAAAAGTGTTTTGAAGTTTTTAATATTTTTGTAAAAATTAAGTGTACATTGCTGCTTTTCCAGCGCTAGGACGCATATTGCAAAAAGTTCCTTGCCTTTTGAACGAATAAGTGTTCTGTTGCCTTATGATGAGTAACGAAATAATCTGTGGAAATTTAAATTGTGAATTATATCTATTATATGTATCAAATTAATAAAACGCACCATAAGTTACAATGCACAGTTTGATCTTCTTCAATGGTTTTTTGTTCATGTTTCCATAAAACGTAAATTGCATTGCCACTTCGTCACTTAAAATTTGTCTCCACGTGTTTGAAATTGTTTTATCTAAATTTCTCCCTCCTATGGAGTCCAAAAACAAAACCTATAAATGAGCAATATGTTAATATAACGATAACTTTAACACGTTCTACCCGTTAGATTTTTTAGAAGTCGTTAAAGTTTTTTGACTTTATGTTTCAGTCGGCTCTTCGTCTATCGGCTCTTATTTGTTTCTATTACTTTTCCTACTGTCGGGAAATTACATGCATATTACCGATTGATCACGCCGTTAGGTAAAGGCGATTTCTGTGAGCCACCGGCGGTACACGCCGGCTTGAACGTGTAAATTTCGTGAAAATTAAAATTTAGATTTTTCTAATACAGTAAAGCATAATTTTAAAAAATTTTTAAAAAAGACGCAAATTGTAACGTCTTTGATACTTTGAAAAGAAGTAAAATATCATACAACCGAGTGCTATGCAAACAATGACTTTGCAATTTACATCATTTTGGAATTTATGGAACGCAATCAAAAACGACTCTCTTCAAATTTATTGAGGCTAGATAATACTTACGATTTTTTCCCGTATCTTCTTCTTCTAAACTAGCATTAAACTCCTTAAATTTCTCTATGGAAACTAAGGGCATTGCCATTCTTATTTCTTCAATATCATAACTACCAATATTGACAGTGTTCAATCTTGAATCAATAATTTGGAGCGCTCTGTCCATCTCTTTCCCTAAATTGAGAATGTATGTCTCCAGCTTAGACATTCTGGTATCTAAATGCTTAATTTCGATACGAACAAGTTTTAATTCTTCAAACAGGACCGTTTCTTTACAATTTTCTTCAACAAGTCCCTCGTTTGCAGAAGAATTATTCGCACCAGTGTTTCTATTGGTTGTTGTTTCGAAATCATTTTGTTGTCACATCCTTTTCGCTAAATATGTCTTATTAATTTATATACAAGTATCATTAGTCACCAAAGCTTCAAACCCCGAGTTTAATTCGCAAAGGATTGCTAATTTCCTAGATGCGAAATACTGTTAAAATAAATACCCCGTGTATCAAAAGAATGTTACAAATATGCTGCTTTTAATAACATATATCTAATACGTGTTAAAAATACATTAGGTAATGCTATTTATATAAATAATTTAAAAGTGCTTCATGTATACAATTTTAAAAAATTAATGCGTAAAACTTTTATAAAAACCATAACTACACTAATCGAACTGACATGTTTTAACATTGATACTTCATTTTGGAAACATTTTTCTAACAATAACACAACAAATATTTGACATTTCTCTAAATATGTTATGGTACAAATGGTACTTCAGCATTTAAACGCTCATTATGAACTCATATCATGATATCAATATGAGCAAAAAAGGTGTTGATTTAAAGTTGTTTTAAATGTGAAGTTGATGTGAGCTCATAGTAAGTTCACTTGATTTGCCAATATTGGCAGACAAATTGCGGTGAATTTGTTGTCCTTCTGTTTGAAGCTACGGTTTTAAGAGAATGAAATACTTACATTTTGCGAGCTGCAATGATGGCGCTAACTCTAAATTACTCAAACTTTCTTCACTTATGATCAGGTCGAAATCGTTGTACTTCCGGCTCATAGTTGTTGGACGCTTCCTGTTCTTCGGCAACATTAAAACGATTTTTATCAAAAGCCGGCAAATGAACACAATAAATGTGAATTTAATTTGTCGCAAAGCACTAAAATCGTCCGTTTAAATTTTAATGACGTCACTTGACAAATTTACACTGCGCAATATTTACATATGTCACATTCGTAACGGCTATTTTTGCTTTAACATTGCTCGTATATTTCCACAGTGCATTATTAATTTGATATATTATAAATTGTAATTTCACATCAATCTTCACGGTAATGGGACGAAAGAAAGTAAATTATAAGATGCTTTCTAGAAGTGGTAAGTCAAAAACCCGGAAAAGACTATGGGATGCGATTAATGAAAACAATGATTCCCCAGCCTCTGTTATCAATGGAGAATCAAGTTCAAAAATACGTAATACATTGAATGGAGTATCATTAGAGAAATTTCCCCAAAGTTTACTGACTGATACTAGAGGCGATGGTCAGATATGTTCTTTTGTCATCAATGCACAAAAGAGCTTAAAATCATCAGAGCACTCAATAATCGTAAACGATGATTTTCAAGGTAACCACTATAATTACTCTCTAATACAAACCAATAATTTAGAAAGCCGATTAACAGATAGCGAATTCCAAGCGGCACTAGCGGAATGGGTTATTGAAAGCAAAACGTCTATTGTAATGTGTAATAAACTGCTTAAACTTCTTCGAGAAAATGGTAATAGGGGCTTTCATTTTTTACCAACTGATAGAAGAGGTTTAATTAAAACTCCTAGGCATATTGAAGTTGAAGATATGGATAAAGGTAGTTTTTCTTATTATGACATAGAGGAATCGGTTAAAATACTTTTAAATAGGCTTCAGATATCACCTATGACTATGTCACAAGTAATAATATGTGAATTGAATATTGATGGCATGGCTCTAAACCGGGATTCTAGAGGTGTTACGTTTTGGCAAACCCAAAATTTTCTCAGAAATGTTTTCGACAAACCTATTGTTGTAGGGTACTATTGGGGAGAAGGAAAACGTCAAGATTGCGAAGTTTATTTGAGAAAATTCGTAAATGAATTTAAGAAGCTACAAGTTGATGGCTTCCATTATAGAGGTACGAAGTTTTATTTAAAATTGGAGGCTCTTATTTGTGACGCTCTCGCTAGGACTTTGTCTGTTGCACACGCAATTACAATTTTAGGGAGGGGTGCCACAGGTGTCATGCTTGTTGTAGATATGGTCTTTGGTCTCAATATTACGCCGAAACCCATAATTTAAGTTATTGGGTACCTAATGTAGGTAACATACTTTATATGCGGGAAAGTCCACTCTTAGAGTTAGGCCTAGACTTAAACCTTAATGTACCAATAGATATAATGCACTGCTTGTACCTAGGTACAGTTAAAAGGTTTTCAACTTTAATCATCACAAATAGAAAGATTTTGAGCCTTCAAAAATTACGAGAAATTAATTCAAGAATTCAAAATTTTAAAATGACAACTCCCACTGAGTTCTCCAGAAGATGTAGAGATTTAGACAAATTGGCAATGTGGAAAGCTATTGAGATACTTCCCTATTTTTATATAATTTTTTACTACCATTGCATATTGCTATTAAAATACTATCGTCATCAAATCTTTGCACTAAAACTGATTACTTAGATTACGCCCATAAATTGCTTATTTACTTTGTTCGAAGTTACTAACGGCTTTTCGGTGTTAAAAAATGCAATTATAATATCCACGGTCTTCTTCATTTGGTGGAGGATTATAAATATTCCAAACGTTCCACAGAGAGCTATTCCACGTTTAAGTTTGAAAATAATTTAAGGCATAACATTTCGCTTGAGTATATTGATACTCCTTTCCATATCTCTATCCTCCTAGTGAACAAATTGACTATAAGGAACAGTATCTTCTCATAGAAAGGATCTATTAAGTCAATATATAATCTTCTCCAGATTCTAGAAGGACTTGTTCGAGGTATTCCGTAGAACACAATAAACACTTTTTGGCGAGAAATCTGGTTATGTTCTTGGCTAATTCGAGCTACAACTCAGGTTGCAACAAATATTCGCCAAAATACGTCACGACTATGTTTAGTTTTCATTTTCTTTTTTTAATATTTGAATTTTTGAAACACAGAGCAAAAAAGTCTGTGTTCTGCATGTTTTTAAAAAAATGCTTGAAATTGTGATCTAAGATTATTTTAAGTTATTTTTCTGCAGTTAAATTAGAACAAAGAATAACTTATGAGCAAAGTGAGTCGCTTAATGTAAATATTTTTAAAAAAACCGTTACAAACGTTTTTAGCCCTTCATAACATAGATGGACAAAATGGTTACGAAAGGATACAACCAACTTCGCCAAAATATAGAAAATTGCAACCAAAAGTAACCATGTTGCTCGCCAAAAAACTCTAACGGTTCTAAAGTTAAAAAGTGACCAAATTTCGCTGATAGCTTTCTAATTTTATACTATTAATATAGGCATTTTGAGACCGATTTAGCAATATTTTAGAAGGTTAAAATTTAATTTATTAGAATGGTTTTCAAATGATAAGTTGAATTTAAGATTAATTTTAGTCTTATTAATGAAAAATATCAGGCTTTTATCGATCCTTTTTAGGCAAATCTTGGCTCCTTAGATTCTTTTTAGACGCATTTTAGGTATTTTTTAGACATTTTTTAGACTATTTCAAACCTCTTTTAAAAGAACTTCGGATCCAAACTGGCTATACAGACTGTTAAAGAAAATATATCCACACGCC
>AGDA01062830.1:0-10495 GCA_000281935.1 Mengenilla moldrzyki | reverse complement strand
GGCATGCCGTTTAAAATCCTTTTCATATAAATATTTGCATTTAACTTTAAATAAACGTTAAGGAAAATTAAAAAATAGATGATGAAATGAAATTTATACAAAATTTATTTATTTTGCATTCGCCATCGAAAAAAATGTTATATAAAACAAATGAGGATTTTTTTGGCAACATTGCGGGACGTTTTCTCAAGAGATGCCGTCACTTTTTTTGAATTTTATACCAACATAAAAATGAAGGGAAATTAGAAAATTTTTTTCCTTTGCCGATCTGGGTAATCTGTGATGTCAATACTGCTACGTGCTAATATAACTTAAAATCCTTCGTCTGTATGTTTGATTTTTTTAAATGTTGTTACTTTTTTATTTCTACCAATATTTCTTTTACAATTTAATGACTAAAAAACTGCCACTTGTGGAAAAAGGTCAATCAAAAATATATTAGTCGATTTTACACGTTTTACACCCCCCCCCCCAAAAGCAATTATAAAAAAAATCCAAAAATATAATCCCTGTTACTATATTAAAAACTTTAATGTATTCAATCTTTATTTTAAATTAATTTTTTAAGTATTTTACTAAAAAGCATTTCTACGATTTTTAGCTTACTAGCAACATAACAATGATGCAAAACAATTAGATTGTTTTGAGAAAGTATATAAACAACTACACAAGAAAAAAAAATTAATTTTCAATCAATAACTTTTTTATTTATTAACAAAACATAAGTGCTAATTACATTATTTAGACATTTAGGAAAAATTTTTGAAGTTTATTTACCAAAAAGTTTAATAGTCAAACTTTCGTAATATTAATAAAAAAATTATTAACGATTATAAACGATAAAAAATTATCGTTTGAACAACAACTTTTTGCTACACTTCTTAGTGTTGCTTTTAAATTTAGATCAGTATTTTTTTCACTGTATGTAGAATCGAATGAGCATACTAATTGAACAAATTGAATTTGACGACGGTTATATTTTTTTGAATTCTTTTAAGTTCCTTTTAAACAGTCTTGGACGCGATTTTCAAATCGACGACACGTATTGCTTTACGATATTTCATTAATTTACATGCTTTTTAATGAAAAATCGATAAGCGATTACGGTTCGTTTAGGTCAAATAAAGTATTAATGCTTATCGATGATCTACTTGAAACTACATACATATTTTGATTTTGTATCATGCTTACTGTTCGCAAACTCAAGCAACATCCCTGCTGCACTTTTGACGTTTAACGAATTTTGATCTAGATTATTGCTACTTTGCTTCTTCCTCAAGCTTTTGGTTAATCTATCGCTCGCTGTTGACGAAGACGATGATCCGGTTATCATAGATCGTTTTTTCAACTTTCTGCTACCCATTACCAAGCTCTTTTTAATAATTTTTTTCATTTTTCTTCTATAAACAAAGTTTCATTAAATACAATTTGGATAAGTAAAAAATTTAAATTACTTCTTTCGTTCAATTTTTAACTTGTTCAATGTATTATTAATATCTCTGGAATTGGCAAAAGAATTCGAATTTGAATTGGAGCTCGATTCACTTCGTCTTCCGCGACCTTCCTTTTTCCTTTGCTCAGTTTTTTCCAGATTTTCGAACGCTTTTATAATTGCTAACATTTTGCGTTCTTCTCTCGTCTATTATTATTATTTTTTTTTAATAATTGTATTGAGTGATCTTTTAACATAAATTTCAACTTCAAATCATATTTTAGTTTTCAATAATTTTTATAGCTTCGAACAATTTTGCTATTTACCCTTTACATATAACAAAAGTATAAATTAAAAAATATACAAGTGTTCAATAAACCAGAAGGTAACAAAAAAACGTCTTTTAAACATCTTACTATTAAAGCAAGAAAAGAATTTTGAAAACACCCAATAAATTTTTTTTTTCAAGATGTCTAAAAAAGTTATTAAGGATTCATCACGTAAATTTTCTTCATGAAATTATAATTAGCTATAATTGCCTTCCACAATTGTCACGATTAAGTTTTTAACATCTTTTTTAATTATATGAAGTTTAATTTAGGAAAATATTATTTCGGCTGATTTCTTTACAATCATTTATTAAAATACCAATCATTTAATGTTAGTTAATATCTCTCAGATTAACTATAGTATACAAGAGATTAAGGATTGGTGTTAACAAGCGGCTATAGTTGTGATAGCTATGGAAAACATACTGGCTGTAATATCAATATACTGTAGGCTGAGGTGATTACCCAACACACCTAAGGAAAATAGATTCCTCTGTGAATAATACTGCTACTCTTAGTATTTCGGTTTGCCAAAATTAAGACACAGACATACTTATTTTCGTCGTCATTGTGTTTAATTGGAGAAGCAGTAAGACGTAAGGTGTTTTGGTGAATTTACTCTAAATACAGATTACCCAAATCGACAAAGCATTCACTTATTTTTCCTTTTAAAACTTAATAGCACCACTCTATTTTTTCTATAAATGGCCGATGTTATCGTTTAAACTACTTCCCCATATAAATATTTACGTTTTACTTTGAATAAACATTAAAGAAAATTAAACGGTTAATGGAAATTTTTTTTTACTAATTTATATTACAAAAGCCGCCGAAGAAATGTTATATAAAACAAATGGGTATTTTTTTAGCAACATTGCAGAAGGTTTTTTCAAGAGATACCGGCACTTTTTTCAAAACTTGTACCAACATAAAAACGAAGGGAAATTAGAAAAAGTTTTTCCTTTGGCGATTTGGGTAATCTGTATCTAAATAGGATTATCACTACGTTATAGGCTGGTTTACGCAATAGAAAGTTACTCGATTTTTATCTTTTCTGCAAGTTCGAATAAGTTTACCAAAACTTGTTAACCTAACTTTTCCTTGAATATATTTAACAAAACGCTTATATCATTTTGATACTGAATTCAATTTCTTGTATTAACTCTAAGTCGGCAATTACGTTATCAAAAAAAAAAACTATAGTAATGATTTGAATTATCAAATATTAAAAATTTTAATAAAAAAGTTATTACTAATTTTTCATCGCCACTTTTTTCCGCATTTTTTGAGCCATCGATATCTTTACTGTAAACTTTTGGCTTAGACGACTTTCTGGTTTTCCGTATCGAAATTTCGGAATCGGAAGCCTCATCAGTACCTGTCCCATTGTGGTTTGAATTGGTACCAAAATATTCATTCTCGTCTGCGGTTTTAGAACTATCCAGCGAATCAATTGAGCTGTTTTTCGATTGACGTCTATTAGGACGAACTACTGGTTGCACAACAGGTTTATCTGTAGTTTCTTTTTTACTTTTTTTGATATTAACAAACATTTCGTTGCATCGGCACAAGCACAGCACACCGCTGTGTCAAAATTCTCATGTCTTATAGTTAATTCCGTATTCTTATCGATATTCATCAATGACACTAAAAATAAATGAAATTTTCCCTTCTCTAAACAATGCCTTAGCTCTGTATTCGGCTTACAACTCCGCCGAACGAAACGTGCGTCATTTCCAAATGTGGTGGTATCGATACATATTTCACCCAAATCTTTTGGTAATTTATAGTAAAAAATAAATTGATTTAGAATCGAAGCTGACTCCATTCCTGACCCCAATGACAAATTATTACTTCTCGTTTTTGTATTTAAATATTCGCTTGAGAGCATATATTTTCCACGTAATTCAATTATTGGTGAATTAATTGGTATCGATGACGTTGACATCAGCACCTTCACACAACCAGGTGTCTTCATTACCATCTTACATTTCTGTGGTATATGATTGGGTAAGCTTAACGTATTGAACGAGCCGTTCATTTTCACATTTAAAATTTTCGAACGTAATTCTGCAGAATAATGGTTCGTTACTGCTTCTTCATAGTTATCAACCCACTGCTTTGGTGCTACATGTGTAATTGGCGGAATAGGCAATTCGTTACTTATTTCACTTTGAATAAGTGACTTAGATTCAGATTTCTTTTCCGGTGCAGAATTCAGTTTTGCTGCGTTATCACTTACGGTGGTATTCTCATTATCTTTCCTTGATAATACTTTTTTCTAATATTTGTTATAAAGAAAAAGGGTAATTTCTATTCTTAGAATATCAACAGACTGGAAAATCAAGTTAAAGTTAAACTTAAATCTAATATTTAACTTTATAATATTGTTTGTAATAAATTATACCTTTCCCCCAACAATAGTAATAAAATATGAATATTGTTAAGATCAATGATTATAAATAATGGCATTTTGTACCAAAATAAAAGTTGGTATTGTGAATCACAATGATAACATAATGCTATAACATTATTAGTATTACTGTATGGACATTTCTAGGAAATGTCCGATAGTTTATAAGGAATGAAGTAGAATTTATTAAGAAATATTTATGAGTTAACTTTAATTGGTGAAATAACGTACTTCTGGAGGGTTAACAAATTCCAAAGAAATGATATTTCTTATTTGAAAGACTTTTTAAAAAATAAAAAAGCTCTTTGAGTTTAAATAAAAAAACTGATAATTTTCTCAAAAACCAGTCTGCTCTAATTAAAAATTACTTTTCTTCTATAGGGCCTTCGTTTTTGAATTGTTTTTTTCGGAAGAACACGATTGTTTGTTGATTTTTTTAGTACTGCTTTTTTTCGTTGTTGTTGCTGATTTTGCTGTGATTGCTGTGAACCTCTTCTCACTTGGTTATTTGCTTTCGTACTTCTTTTGAAATTCTCTATTTCTTGTTTTTTTCGCAACTGTAATTCTTTGGCAAAACGCTTATTTACAAAACGTGGATTACATTCTTCACATAGGTAATCATCTGGAATCGATGCTCGATCAATTCCCATACAATCAACATGTTGCCACACCGAACATTTATCGCAGCAAATCATGTAACCATCATCATGAGTAAATTCACTATAAAAATTCACATTTTAATTAAAATTGATAAGTTTAAGTCTTTAAAGTTTTTAACTCACAAAATTAAAGGAAAAATTATTTATAAGCCTAACTCTAAATGTCGTCTATAACTCTTTAACAAAAATGCTATATATTGTGAAAAAAACAACTAATTTGCAAATAATAAAATAAAATTATAAAATGTATTTAAAACTTTAAAAAGCATGTAGATTAGAACTCATATGAATGTTTCTTAAAAAGTTACTCTTCTTTAAAATTTTATTAAAATAAATATAAAAACAATCTTAATATAATTAATTACAATTTTGTATAGAGTATTTTTCCAAAATATGAAAAACAGCATGTAAAAATGCGTTTTTTGAGCACGATTTTATCTCTCCACCTTTTCTTAATTGGATGTTATTAAACCCTACCATTTAAAAGTGAGGATAAAGTGAGGGTGATATCATATTTTTTGTTTATCATTGCTGTAACAGAACTATAATTGTGAAGCTCTCGGTGACATCACTACGATAATAAATAGGTTGCAAAAAACTATTATTCAAAATTTTGAACGATCACAATCCGGAACAATTAGATAATTAAAGTGATTGAAAAAGTCGTAAAATGTTTTCTTAGCACTAATTGCTGTGATTATACCTATATATATATATATATATATATTTGTATACGTACATGGAATGAAATTTTAATAAATAAACGAAACATATATACTCCGAGTTTAGTTGAACCACAGATTACCCAAATCGGCAAAATGTTCCCTTATTTTTCTCTTTAAAACTGAAAACGCCACTTTATTTTATTTGCAAGCGATCAACGTTGTGGTTCGGAATAATGTCCGTACAAATCTTTTTATTTTATTTCGAATAAACATCAAAAAAAGTTGAAAAAATAATACGTGAAAAGAAGTCTTTGCTATATTTATTTATTCTGCAATTGTCATCAATGAAATATTATAAAAAACAAATGAGAATGTTTGGTAACAGTCTGAAATGTTTTATTAAAAGATACCGCCATTTTTGCTTAAATTTGTACCAACGTAAAAACAAAGAAAATTTAGAAAAAATTTTTTCCTTTTGCCGATCTGGATAATTTGAAGTTTAGCCGAAAATTCGGAAAATATAATTATTTAGTTAAATATAACATTTAAACAAAAAACAATTTCTCTCCTAACTAAAATATAAAAAAAGTAACAAATTTAGTGTAAAAAAATAATAATAATAATAAATAAATAAAAACAATAATTACCAAATACAACGCGTTACACTATCATCTTCCGGTTCATTTTCAGGAGCTGTTTCTGTTTCTTCCCCTTCTAATTCAACATCTTGGTCGTTGTCAGATGAGAATGGTGATCCAGAGTTTAAAAATAACTTATTTTTTGTAGAATTTATATTACTGTCTATTGAATCGCCATTTTCAAAGCTCTTCAAATCAATTTCCTTGGCAACCGCTGACAATATATTTAAGCGAGAATTGCACTCATTTTTTCCATTTAATAAATCAGGAAATTGATTAACTGGAGATTTTTGTGTCACATTTGGTGACACTTTTGTTATCGTTGTAACGATCTCAGGCGACACCGCCGCATAATTATGATCCAATAAAAAGCATCGTTGTAAAAACGATTCTTCCGATTCCGGATTTTGTGCTTCATACAAATGATCCTTAGATGTACTAGCTTCAACAATCGTTACATTTGAATTATTAAATCGATTTTCGATTCTATTATGAAAATCTTGCAAAATTTTTGCTGTAACAATTTCTGTATCTTCGACATTTAGGCCATTAAAAGTACATGATTTTTCCTTATTTACAACGTGATATACATCCTTCGAATTCGATGACTTTAATATTTTGTCAGAACTCGATTCAGGTATGCTTGTAGTATTATTAAAAACCAACAAACGCTGATGTTCATCAGCATGATTATTTTGTAACGAAAATTGTTCGATGGCTTCACAAGCATTCGAATGAGTACCTTTGAACTCACTATTGAGTTTAGAACATGTATTTGGCACTCTATTTTGATCATCTATTTGAACAAATTCAGCACGATCCTATTTATTTTTAAATTAATTTTAAAAATTCACTATTAGTACTAACTCTGCTAAATGCAGTTATTATTTAAGCAAAATTTATAAATTTTAATTCATGTAAATGGTACGATATTAACCCTTTGCACTCGAGGCGTTTTTTTCTCGAGCGAGCCAGGAACTCGAAAATAGTCATTCGTTTCCGATTAGTTCATGTGTTCCTTATAGTTAACTTGAAATACTTTTAAACACGATAGAACACATTAAACTCGTATATTTCATCATTATACTTTTTTTTTTAATTTTAATGAGAAATATTTATTAAAGATTACATTGTATCACATGCAGTGATGCTTTAGAGGCACCGCTCGAGCGCAAAGGGTTAATCGTAACCAAACCAAATGATTATTACGAAATTTAAAGTACAGATTTAATAAGAATGAAATAGAAAAAAGTGAAACTCTAAATGATTAGCATTGATTAAAAATGCAAATTAATTACAATCATACACATATCGATTATGAAATACTTTCAGCGACGAAGTACAGAAATTCTGAGTAAATAGACTTAAAGTTCATTCAGTAGAAAAAAATCTTTAGTACAAACAAAATGAGTAATTTTAAATTAAGTTCTATTTAAAGTATTTTAATTGAAATTATTATAAGTAATTAATAAAAATATTCTTCAAAAAATATGCATGAAAATTAAATTTTTTCGAACAAAAAAAGCATAAATAAAAATCAATTTGCTTTTAATGTAATAATTTTTACTATTACAGTTTAAGAAAAAACGTATTAAAAAATTAGAATAGACTAATGTGGATTTTTTAAGAGTTCTTAGAAATACGAGTCAAACTTTCGTTTGCACACACATAGAAAACTAGTCACTTTTCAACACAAAGTTTGAAATGAATTGTAAATTTCAGATACAGAAAAAACCGCTTTGTAAAACTTTTGACGAATACAGAATAAACAGAGTAACTAAATCTAAAAGCTTTAGTACATGGACGTAGTAGACATGGATTGCTCATCGAATACAAAAAGTTGTCGCCAAGATGTATTGTAACTGACCAAGCGCGTAGTGTAACTGTTTCTTCTCTCTTTTCCGCTTATTTAACAAAATTTTAAGAGCACGCACTTTTCTCAAAAACAACTTTGTGTTGCCGACAATTTTTGTATTCGATGAGCAGTCCATATATACTACGTCCATGCTTTAGTATGATGACGTATATCTACGACACGAGCCAAAATCAATACAAATCTAAAATAGTATTTAGTAAAATACATTGGTGCGAGACTTCTATGTTATTATTCTGTGTTATGAATTTATTATACATAGTTTGTGAATTCCATAATATAATTGTTCTTACGCATTTTTAGCTACTATATTGAAAAGACCATATGCATTAATAACGTTTTTTTAATTTTTAAAAATAAAATTAGCTATTACTGTAATATTCAAAATTGTAAAACTAAGGAAAAAAACAATTTTCTAAATCAACTTTTTAGGAGCATCTAAAATAAAAATAAAAAATTGAAATTTAAACTGTTTAAAAAAAGATGTTATCAACCGTTTATAATAAATTATTTTAGAGTTTGCTCTCTCTAAAGTAGAATATGCGAAAAAATAAAAAAAAATTCAGAAATGTGTGATCCATTTATAATAGGTTCGTGTTATATGCATATAGTAACTGAAAAGGTAATTTATTTATTTACTGTATTTGTAAAAACGTTAGTGTAATGGCGTATATTTACGTCACGAGCCAAAATTAATACAGATCTAAAACAAATAGTGTTCAGTGAACATCAATATTCTATGATCGTTTTTGAAAACCTAATCCCATCTCACTACACCTTAGCTCATCTTGATTTAGGTCTTCGAACAAAGAAAAAAAAATTATTTGTCAGAACTAATTGCAACATACAGTTCTACGTTACAATAATTTGACCCACCGTTTTAGTTACAAAGACAGTGTTCAAAACATATAGACATTTTCAAAAATATATTCCAGATAGATTTGGGGCAGTAAGATCTTTTGATCTTTGGAAAATTTACTTGAACTTATAACAAACACGGAAATTGAGTGACTTACAGTAGCTATAACGTAGAAATTCTTCTATTGGGAGTATTTTTTTGAAAACATCTTATGTGTAGTTTGTATTTTGATTTCTTAAAATCTTCAATTTTTGTAAACGAGTTTTAAAAACTATAATTAAATTTTTATAATTTAATCAATGTGTAAAAACGCAGGCTGAAGAAAAATGTATTTAAAAAAACGTAATAACGAACAAAATGATAGATCGCAGTGTATATTTCGAATAAAGATTAAAAAAGTTTTTCTGTAACGACCTATATAATAAACATTTAATTTTATATAAAAACTCGATGTGTTCTTCACTTATACATAAATAAATAATTAATTTATTACTAAATGTATTACTTTATTTTAGAAGACGTGTGTAATGTTTGTAAAAATTTTTAAAAATAATATCCAAATATAAAAAAAAACTTGCTTAATATATATTATAATAAGCTTTTGAAGAAATAAAAAAATAAATAAAATAAAATAAATAAATAAATAAAAATATATATATAAATAAAAAACAAAAAAATATAAAGGCTTGTTTCAAAAGTGAACAGAACATTGATCGCTTACTTTTGTTTTTTGCTTTTTAGTAATCTCTTAATATCATTAGAAAATTATATATATTTTATTTATTATTATGTTTGTTCATTACAGGATCTAGACAAAAAATTTTTTTATCAATCCTTAAAAAATTTAGGAATTGAGCGATCAGTGATCTGTTCAGATCGGCAACAAACCCAAAATAAACAAAAATGAAATGAAAAATAAAAATAAATAAAAATATATATAAAATAAATAATTAAATTAAATAATAATAAAATTATCAAATATTCTTCTCCGTGTATTAAAATCGTCGGATATTATGAAATTATTAAGTGATATATTTGTTATTTGAATCTCCGTGTTTTCTCTCTTTAAGTTAGTAAATACTTCTACATTAGTTACATGCCAATATTATCTATTTCAAAATGAAGACTGAAATCTGTCCAAAAGTATAAAAAAATTAGTAAATTTTAAAATCATTACTAAAATTGTCTTTGTGTAATAAAAATAAAAACCATTATATGTATAAACTATAAGTTTTTTTTAAAAAAAAAATTATTTTATACTTTAAAACAATATTTATATTTTTTCACTTTAAGAACCGATTCAAAGCTTTTATTCACTTTGTTAACAATAATATAAAAACTGTTGTATGAATATATCAAAATTTTAAAAATTGTAAAAGAAGTAAAAATCGTTTGATTCTTCTTGATGATCTCTTGGCAATACAGTTTGTGATATTATCACATAAAAGAATTATTTTAATAACAGTTACATCACAGATTACTCAGATAATAGAAGAAATTTTTTCTAATTTCCTTTAGCTTTTATGTTGGTGCCAATCCAAAAAAGGTGGCGCCATTTTTAGCAAAACCGTTCACAGCGTTGCCAAAAAAATTAATGGCCTTTTTAAATTTTCTTTCGACGTCATTA
>AGDA01062812.1:0-21370 GCA_000281935.1 Mengenilla moldrzyki | reverse complement strand
GGAACGTTTTTATAAAAATTTTCTTTTTTTGCTCTATAACTTTTCTTTATACATTTTACAAAAATTTTTATAAAAATGTTCTCACGTTTTTGCTTATAACTTCTTTAACTTTCAATTTAGAGTAAAAAGTTATATAAACATATTTGTAGACAAAACAATTTGCTACAAATTATGACTCTACAAATTTTTTATAAGATTCATAGTTTCCGAGATATCACGAAAAAATGTTTCCACCCCCTTTTCAAGATAGCGACTGAGGAACAAAGATGGTTACCCTATAAACTTGAGGTTAAGCTTCTATTTATCCCCTACACATGTCTCAAAAATAAAATTGCGTCTTCTAAAAAATGCAAAGCTCATGTAACTTTTCAATGGACTATTTGTGAAAAAGAAATGAATTTGAAAAAAAAGCGAAATCAATATTGGCGATATATTTTTTAAAATTGGACTAAACATTATAAAAATTAATTTCATATACGTTTTAATTTTATTTTCAGTTGAAATCATAATAATTCATTCAATAAATAATAGATACAATTTTAACTGTTTAAATAATAATAAATATCAACTAAGGAAAAATATTTTAATTAAATGTTGAAAACACATTAAAAAATTGTAAAAAGTTTTTTTAAAATAAAAAATTTCAAGTACTAAAAAATATTGTTTGACTCAAAAAAACTAAAATTCAAATCAACATTGGAAACCTTGTTGTGACATTAATAAATAATAACTTGTTAATGTTCTAAAGGCTAAAATTTAACCAAAACGAATACTGAGTTTATCAATATTTTGAATTATAAGTTCAAATATTAAAATAAGTAATAAAATATTATGATTATGAATAATCATAATGATTATTAAATTATAAAACATAATATTTAAGTTTGGGGAAATGAATGTGTTATGACCTTTAAAATCTAACATTTTAACCAAATGAGCTTGGAAAAAAATAAATTTAAATACTTTATGAAATATTTGTTTCTCTATGAAATAAAAAAATTGATTTTATTATTACAAATATGATAATGATGTAATAAACCAATAATAATCGATGTTAAAAGTTTCAATGCATAATTTTTTAACTAAATTTAGTACATTTAGATAAAAGTATACATTAAAAATGTAAAGAAAATAATTGGTTTTTTATTTTGCTATAATACAAAATGTCAGTAGAAGAGTCATAGCATTGAAATTGTGTTACCTCATCAAACATTCAATTGCACAGTGATGTCACTGTGATATTACAGTGAGCACATTTTCTTGATTTTTAAATTTGTATTACTAAAGTGCATTAGTAACAATCTATTTTAAATACTTGCAAATTTAAGTAATTATAGTACGATTTTACACAATCAGTTACACATGTTAAGCATCAGCCGCACACGCGCGCGTTGGAAATTTTGACTTTTTAAAAGTGAAAATTCTTTATTGTATCTAATGGGAAAAGTGGTTATGGCAATCAGTACCGGTGAGACTTAAGCCCAGGAACCTTTAAGCAATAGAGTTGTATTTGAGAACAATAAGTAAGTGAGTATAGGGGCCGTGATCAATAAGTCAACTATTTTAGTAAAATATTTTCAAAATTTGCTATCATAAAACGTCACGTATAAATCTAAAATTAACAGATATCTTATGTATGAACTTTTAGCAAGATTTTCTCACGTAAGAAGTATCTTTAATGAAAAATCTATAATTTTAAATGATAAAGAAAAGTTTCAAATTATAAAAGCTATTTGAGACTTTACTTACAAAATAGAGTTTAAATTTTGAACTGTTTAACGTTACTTTTGTATAAAGAGCAATAATTTTTTTTAAACTTTCATAACTTTCTTAACTCTGCAAATAAATTAAATGCTTTTATTTTTTTATTAATAACATTTAGTACCTTTTTTATGGAAAAATGGAATTTCAATATTTAAAGGCTCAAACTTTTTTGTTGCTCACCCCCAAATATAATAGTTTGACGTTTAGAAACAACTATAAATAAACAATATCTTTTACAATATACTTGTTTACTTAATTCTAAATGCTATGGCCTAAGATGATTTAAATTAATAATGACATTGGCAATCTATATGTCTGACTGTATGCTTCATGAAATCAAAGGAAACAACAATTATATAACGCTGCCAATATAGCATGCAGATTATTAAAGGAATCAGGTATTGTTATTTCAGTTTGCATTAAAACGATAATAAACATTTTATCAAAATTATACAACAGCGAAATTCTGCATTGCTTGCGCGGTTTTCCGTGTTCATTACTATCATTATTATTTTTAATATTTCAATAAAAATTTCATACACAGTAATAAACACATTCGTGCCTTTTCCCGAAAAGAAACTAATAAAAATTTATGTTATTAATAGCACGTGAAAAAATTCATATGCTACTTTTTTTAAAGCAAGCGTCTTATTATACACATTACGTTTTTTTTCAATTTCATTACTACTTAATTATTTAGGGCGAAAATTAATTAGAAAATTGGGTAAAAAATAACAAGGAATTTTTAAACAAACGTATACAGCCAACAGAGTCTTTATTACTGCCAAAGAAGTTAAATAATATGAATTAAACGGGTTTCTTTATCGGGAAATTAATTAAAAATATTTCATATTTTTATACATAAGACGTAAAACGATTAAAATTTTGAAATAATGAATTTTTTAAGTAATCAGCTTCGGTCACTAACTACTTCTGTCAGTAGTTGATTACTTCTACTATGCTGTGGTGTAATAGAACAATATGAATCTTACGTATATCGTTAGTTAAAAGAGATCTAAATTTTATCTATTTGGTAACTAAAAGTTAAAGTTTTATAAAAAATTTTTCCTACATGGCTAAACCATATCTAAATTAGTCTTGTAATTCCTATATAAGAATATAAAAAAGGATATTTTTAAACAACTTAAAATCAAATTTAGTGTTGTTTTAGATACAAAATTATTCAAAAATCTAAAAGTCATTTTATTGAACACGTTTATGAAAACTATTAACTAATAGCAATTTTCACATTGTTAATTTTATGTTAGACTTTTTTAAAAATATTTCTTCAAACTGTATTTGTTAAGAGTTTTATTCCCAGTATTAGACAATAACCAAATCATACAATAATGATACAGAAGTCTTGCGCAAACGTATTTTAGTGAGCACTATGTATTAAAGATCTGTGTTAATTTTGTCTTAGGATACATGGACGTGTATTAGACATGAACTTTTAAATTGATAACGCGCATGTATGAAAATCGTTAACTGATTTCATTTATTGAAAATCATTTTGGGGGGTTAGGATTAATCAGTTATCTCCAGCTTATCAGAGCTATTATTACCATCACTAAATAAACTTTAGAAATAATTTTGTCAGATTTGATGAATTAGATAAATCAGCATTTTAAAGACAAATTAGATTGAATTATCGTGCTTTTAAAAAAAACCAAAATTTAAAATTTGCGCACTATCGGTTAAAGAGAGCGATTTTTTCAACAGCTTATTGCATTTCATCAGCAGTCTGTGTCTAATATAATCATGTCGTGATGTAAATATGAATCAATGTACTAATATTTTTATTAAAACGGATACTAAATTAATTGCATTCGTTATTTTATAACAAAGTAACAATTCTTCATTACTGAAATATGTTAAAAAATTTCAATTGTAGAGTAACTTTTATTTTGCATTTGCTCATAAATATCTTGTAAACGTTACGTTTAAAATTCGTAATTGTAATGATTATAGTCATTTACAAAGTACCAGGAATTACTTTTTTTTGTATTTCAATTCAAAATTTTAAAAGAATTCATTTACAATTAACTTTTAGTTGCTCTGTAAAAAATTATGTTATCTATGAACATTTTGTGATCAAAGTCAAAAAAACTTATACAGATTACATTGAAATATCACTTACTTTACATTGCGAATGAATGATAATTAAATTGCTCTACTTCAAATTTGTATAAGAAAGTGATTTTTTTGCACTCACAGATGAGTTTTCAGCTTATGTTTCAAAAAAATCTTTTTTACAAATTCTATAGCCACTTAGTTTTTGCGACGATCAAATGGACAAAAATAAGATTAAATTTCGATGGTTTTAAAATCACCAAAAAGAGGTTTTAATAAATTTGAATCCGATCATTACTCATGTTTCATTTTCATCCACTTTTGATCCTATTTTTATTAGAATAGTCTTATAAATGATCCTATAATGGGACATTTTTTAAAAAAATTTATACAAAGTTATGTCTGAATAATAATGACTGAAAAAATATTTTAAACACGACTTTAAGAGAAAAGTGACCGTAGTGCAAACTTTATATATGGTAATCTAAATTATTATTATTCCATGAACTAACCCTTAAAAGAACAAATTTGATATTGGGATTCGTTACAGAAGAAGCACGTTTGAAAAACATTGACTTTAGTCTTTGCTAATTGCCTATTTAACGTTAAATCATTATTTCATATTTGACTGAAAACATAGGTAATTTTTAAATTTAGAATGGGAATCTCGAATACATATTGAGCTAACTTGAATTAGCTTTCATCGATCGAGTTTAATTTGTACACACTTATCCATAGTAGATAAGTTAAATACTGACTCTTGAAACTATGAGCATAAATTTAATTGATTTGAATAGCTCTCTTATAGGTATGAGAGTTCAGCAACGCTTAATAGTTTGAAATACGAGTGAAAAAGCTGACTAATTACGGTGAAATTAATGAATTCAAAAAATATAGTCTTTATTATGTTTTACATTGCGTTGTATGTTTGTGTTTAATTACAGATTTTATTCATTTCTTTCCACGAAAAATAGAAAAAGCAAAACGCACAGGGTAAATTTGTGCGTTTTTTTAGATTATTAATTTGTTTTCAGGGGGTTTCTTAAATAAAAAAATTATTATACGAATTCATAAAGAGAAAGAAAATCTATAATTATAAAAATGGAACAATAGACGTTACCGAAAAAGAAAAATTTTGCTTTTCATGAAGGAAAATTTTTTTCATAAGAATAATAAAAGAAAAAAATAACAGGGTAGATTTTTCATGATCAATATTATTTGAAGAAATCAGACGTGTGTTTTCCGAAGTTAATTTTTGATGGGTACACACATACAAGACAACTGACAGGTTTATGAGGCTTTTTAACGTAATATGAAAATTAGCGCACCTGTCTTTGCAGAAATCGGCATTCAACCCTTTCACGGATGCTGTTTTTAATTGGCTCGAAAGACGCGAAACTGTCGCAGCATGCAAATCTGCTACGCTTATTAAAAAGTGTCGAGAGTTTGGCGCGCGCCACATTTCAGCCCCCAAAACGCACCAAGAATAGTAGTATCGTTTAACGAGAGAGGATAGGGAATTTGAGTTTTGAGTTTTTTAATTTTTTTAATTTTTTTAATTTTTTAAATTTTTTTATCGATTTTTTAAAACAATTATTTCCTTTAGACAAAAAAGCCGATTTTGACGCGCAATGTGAGCTTATTTTATTAGATGTAATTGTAAATACGTTCTGTTATACCTTTCCCGTCGCTTTTATTCAGACGACAACAACCCCTTCAAAGCTTGAACTCTCGGCGCTCCGTTGACCGAACATTTTGGTCAGAGCTTGCCGATTGCTTGTACGATCAACTTTTATTTTTATTAATAGAGAAATCGTGTAAATAGTTGGTGCAAAACTTGTGCTTTATATATATATAAGAAAAAATTGATACTAAATAAAAGTTTAAGTGCCCCTGTTCTATATTTTTTAAAACTAAAAAAATAATAAACCGTGTGGAAAACAATCAGCAAACTTTTACGAATTCGAATAAAGTGTAATAAGTCGTGTAGTAAACAATCGCCAATCGCCAATCGCCAATCGCCAATCTGCATATTGTGTAGAGTAATTAATTAAGCAACGTGATTTTCGTTTTTTAATTAAATAATGGATTTCGTTCATAAATTTATTTCGGCGAATTTAATTTACTGTTGCGCTTAAGTAAGTCTTAACATATTTTTAGGAAAATTGTGATTTATTGAGGAAAATCGCGGCGGCCTCGTCGAATCGTTTGTAATGGTAACAGCGGCATTATCATGAAATTGTAGGAAAAATGCATTTATCGGGAAAAATAACCCTCTTATCAAGCTCGCGACTATGAACACACAGCCGGAGAAAAAAAGCACACTAATTTTTACCCTTCTTGCGATACGGTTTTCTCGCTCCGCTCTATAGCTCATCATACGGCCGAGATATATCTGTGTATAAAGTTTCAGTCTTTCATTAATTGCTTTTTCTTTTTTGCTTTCAACTAATTAAGCTTTTTACGTATTGTTTTTCTTCGTTCATCTAACTAAATGATAAAGTTTTTCATTAATTTTATTTTGCAGCGTACTTTCCGTTTTCCATCCACCAGTCGCTTTTATCTCGCATGTGGTTTTTCCGATCGCCATCGCGTAGAATCTTTTACATACACCGAGGTTAAACTTTACTCGGTGAAAACTCGCTAATAGTGCAAATTTCCGCTACCAATTTAGGAAAAATTTTATCTTTTAAATTACTGTGATAACATCAAGGCCAACGTTTCAGGCTGTCAACTTATGCTTAACATTTTACATTATGTTCAATATGAACGATATCAAGAACACTACAGTTTTGGTTTAATAAATTCAAACTGATTTGATTTTTTAAAGACAAATTAAAAGCGAATAGTAATATTTACACTATAATAATATAGGTATGTTTTGCTTATTATAATTTATTAATTTTTTTATGTTCGATTTAATTGAAAATTGACTGGAACGGAAATCAATTATATAATTTATTTGAAAATAAGTTTCTTATTTATAAAAAATTGATAAAGAAAACAAATGAAAAAATTATATTGAGGCAAATAAGTAGGTTAAAAAAACCTACAAACTTCTTATCGATATTAAAAACAAATATAAAAAAATGTTTTTATTCATCGTGCCAAGCTTAAATACAGAGTAAAAAGTTCGCGTTAAAAAATTAACGTCTAATTTTTTAAATGTTTCTTAAACGTTATTAACCACTATTAACGATCAGAAGTTTTTTTCTAAGTTTAATATTTTTTAAACGTGACACTTGTATTATTTATATTGGCAACTTTTATTTCATATAAGCGTAATACTACAAATGGTAATAAAATGTACTTAGGTAATGTGTTTGTCTAAATTCACTTCAGTTAAAATTATTAAAAATAATTTTAAATACACTATACATTGACGTTAAAGTTTTTACAATTCTGACGATCAACTTTAAAGAGCTTCAGTAAGTGGTGATGAAAACTTTTTATTATCTTAAATGTGAGTTTTTTTAGACACTGATACTAAAAAAACTAAAAAAAAGTTCACAATAATAATGATTTCGTTAGTGTACTTTAGGAGCTATTTAAATTGCTAAATATACATGAAGATAAACACTTTTATTGGTTGTAAGTATAAATAACCTTAGTTTTAAAACAAGCATATTTAAAAAATTAAATTAACACATATAGCTATATTTATTTTTTAATATTTTAATATATATGTTCTAATAGCAAAGAAATCTTTACGAAAGTAAAACTTTTGACACTTTTTTGAAACCTAAGTTCAGCTTTTTTATCCGTTTATAGGAGTAACGTTATAAACAAAGCTTAGTTTGGTTTAATGTTATAAAAAGTAAAAAGGATAGTTTTGATAAAGCATATAGCTTTCTAAATAAATATAATTTAAATCATGTTTATACTAAATTGATTTCAATTTTACAATTTAACAATTTGTGTGTTTTTATTTATATAAATATGAATATTAATACTAATAAGTTATTTAAATTATGTTCAGTTAACAGATTTAAAGCTAATATGTTTAAATTAAAAAAAAAATTATTTTTAATTGAAAACTTTATGAACGTTGCAAATGTTAGTTCGGTATACAATTGGTTTTTATCAAAATGTATTGAATGTACTTTTTTTCATAAATGTGTCTAGTAACTTATCGGTTAATATGTAAAAATGTATAAAGTGTATAAAAGGATTAACAGTACAAAATTACTAAAATATATTTATATAAAACAAAATTCAATTTGTACTCTTACACGGATAAAAATTTCCACTTGAGTTTGAGACTAGCATAAAATGTCATAAGTTTTAGCAAAAATATATTAAAAATTAAAATTTATATACTTATATATATTAAAAAACAAGTATATTTTTAATGTCTTTTCAATGATTTACTTCTACTTGTCTAAATCCAAGTAAATTTTTTCTTAAATCTAGTAGAAATGTTTATCCATATAAGTATAAAAAATCTATTTAATTACTACTATTGTTTAAAAACATAAATTAAACGTATTAAGCACATAATAAGTAATAAGTAAAACCATAAGAGTTTCCAAACAAGTATTTAGTAATATCTTTTACATAAATTAATATAATATTTAATTAATTATTATTTATATTAAATAAAAATCTGCAATAACAAACATTTTACTAAAACAATTCTGACTTTTTACGAAAGTTATTAGAAAACTAAAAAAAAACTAATTAAATAGATAAAACATTTTAGATTTTTTAATAAAAGCTTTTTTTTAATAAATTTCAGAAAAAAATATCGACTTTAAATTACAAGAGTTGAATTAATGTTTGTAATTTGTTATATAAAATGTAGTTACTTTAATTTAAACAGAGTTTATGTCAGAAGGGTACGTTTTAATTTACAAACTTAGAATTTACAAACCTTAGAAATTAACTAGGTGTATTTAAAAAAAACTTACAGACAAATTGATTATTTAGAGAAAGAGTACAGAAATGTTTCACTTTATCGGCTTAATTAGTTAATGGTATTATTTCTTTTAAAGCTTCGTCTTGCCAATCATAATTGGGTTAATTTAAATTTTTGCACATAAACGCAACCAACTATAATTGAAACAGCAGCGCCGTCATAATCAATGCAAATTTGCAGTGTTTTAAGTTTTCTCTATATGCGTGTATTTGTGTGTGTGTGTGTGTGTGTGTGTGTATATGTGTGTGTGTCTATATGTGTGTGTGTAAAAATTGTTATGTATGCAAACGCGAGTTTTCCGCGAAGATTGGATGAATCCGAGAGAAAAGTCGTCGTTTTTTAAAAATTAGACGCCAGAGTAGTGTCGGCGTCGCACTAATCAACATTACAGTTACGTTATTTTTTAATTTTTATTTTAACACACATTAAGTGATTATTGCTAATTGTAAAATTTGCAATACATAAATGAAAAAATCTCTCGGTTAAAAAATTATATCTGAAAAATAATAAAAGTTGTAGTGTGGGTAAAAAATTAGTTTTTCTTGTTCATTATACTTAAACTATAGTTATCAATTAACGTGAAAATTTGCATACTGAGTAACAGAATTGGAAAAATTTTACTATTCGCTTTTCACATAATAAAGTTCGAAATGAGCGAAAATTGTACGTATGTTTATTAATTGAAGAAAATAATTAGTTTTTAATTACTGTGTTTAGTTTAAACATTAATTTGACGTTTTGACTTTTTGACTTTCTTGCAGCGAGGCCGGATCGTTGCGCGAACAATTGAATGGATTTAGTAAAATGCAAATTATTCGACTCTATAAAGGTGAGTGCACTAAGCGTTTTATTTGAGTGATGAGAAAAAAGGGTAGACACACTGAAATCGGAAAATTGGAGGTCAAGGTTTTCTGGACAGTGAAACGGAATTAGGGTACTTCGATGTCCGAACGTGTCATGAAACTTTTACGAAATTAAAAAAAAGGAAAATCGTACTAAGTGAACGATTCAAAAATGATTTATTGATTTCGGTTAGCAATTGTCAAGTGTGTACAGAAAGTAATATTTTTCATACACATGTTGTGTGAAAAACAAAGTCGATTCTAATAGAAATACATACATATACGTGTATGTGTGTACTTGGCTCATCTGATTATCCTTATCTGTTCCTTTTTTAGTTTTTTGTATTGATTTTTTTTAAGTCCCCAGACTTTGTTTCTTTTTTCCTCTATTTTCCTTATTTTTCCCTTTTTCACTCTTTAATAATCCAAAACTTTACACACATGGTTCATTTTCGAGTCTTAACGAAATTAATTAATTAATTAATTAATTGAATTTCATCGGCTTTTTTCAAATCGGTATTGTCTCCGGAATAAGTCTCAAATGGCTTATCATCGAACGCTAGATAAGCAAGTAATGAAAATCAGTCATTTAGAGAAGAGGCTCCCTTGATTTAATGTCGCGACCTTGATGTAATGTAACGTTTATTTTACTAGGAACGAAATTCAATCAATAATTTTTTTTAATTAACACACACACTCACACACACATACACACGTACAACATACACTAGGCGAATTTTTAGGGGCTTTCGTACCAATATTAAGATATGACTCATTTGAACTTGATTATTCCCAGTTAAAAAAAGGGTGCAAACCATGCACAACATATCGATGAAACAATTAGTACAAAAAAGTTCTTTACCGAATAATAACAGTGTTCTGTATAATGTGAAAGAAATCGGCGCGTTCTCCGCGTACGTTACTCACACGAATGACAACTGGGTATATTTGCACAAAGAGCCGAAATTGGAAATTCAAATGAGCCAGAGGTACGGAAAATTGGCTACGAACTATAACCGGGCCTATATGCTAATTTCGTACGGCCAAGTCTCTGTTGCGGTGGTACGATGCTCGATTACGTATGCAAATATTGAAATTTTATTTATTCATTGAAAGCTGAGCAAAAAGTGCGTTTGTGGCGAACGGTTCTTTACTATACATATCTATGTATACATACACACTTATGCAAATCGACACGCGTTTTTTAACGGTTTTCTCTTAAATCTGAAAGTTATATTGTAATTTTTGGTGGTGTATTCAACGTCTAAGAGTTTTCGATTCAATTTCATTTTTCTTCTACACGAAAATCGATATATTGAACTTTTATGTTTATGTGTATGTGTGCTGTACTGTGTGTATGTGTGTGTGTGTTTATATCTGTATGTGTCTGTGGCGTCTGCACTTGTTGCACAATGTGAGCATCAGTCCGATAACATGTTATCGAATTCCAGACGCGGCTTAGTTGCACTTTTTTACAAGCCGGAAACGTGTTCCGTTTTACGTTCCGTATTTGCTCTTCTTATACATACAGGAAAATCACTAGTGAAAATTCCAATAATTGATTTGTGTCTTAGACAATTAGCAACCCTTGTAGCGCATGTTCGTACTTTAAACATTTGAAATATGTTTTTGAAATATTCATAATGAATTTTAAAATCGAAACGTTTTAGGAACACAGTCTACCATCATTAATATTTCTTGTACCCATTTTTTATTCTTAAACGCATTTTTTAACCAAATTGTATTTCCTTAATGGTTACATTTTTTTTATTTCCTTATAATCAACGTTCATAAAAAAGGTTATGTGTGTAATGCCTTAATTTCCCTCTAGCTTACCAAAAATGGATTTAGTCAAATTTTTTAGTAAACTTCAATTTTTTCTATTAAGTATATTATTAGGTTTTACTTTTATTTTTTATACAGTTTTTAATATTTTTTAAAGTTTGTATACAAATACTTGAATATTTCACTTTAAAGTTATGTAGCTTATACTTTATTACATTAATTTCTAAAAAAAAATTAAGGAAATAATGCGTTTAATGAAAATACTATAGCTTACTAATTTGTGAAAAAGTTCATCATCAAAATATGTTGATTTTTCTAAACTAATGAACTATTTTGTGTAATATGAGTTTTTATTGTTTTTTAGGACTGATTGTGGCTTTCAAATTTATTTTTTATACTGTTAAACAGTTTAACTTAAATCATTTGATTTAGAAAAATATAAAAATCAAAATTTTAAATTTACGTAATTTTAGTAAAACACTTTTACGTTACAACTGAATAATTTTGTTTACTATAGACACAGTTTTATTTTTATAAAGTGGTCTAAAATAAAGATGGGTTTGTAATCCTGCCTTTAGTAAAATTACCGTTCACGCCATTAGTGTTCTATACGTCACAGATAGTTAATAAATGTTGTGTAAGTAAAGGTACCTTTTACAATAAAACGATTTAGTTACAATATTACCAACTTCATAATTTGATAATTTTGGCATTTAGAGCTATTATTTTTAAAATTTTTCTTATAAAATAGTTGATAACCCTGATTTTTTTCTCTAAAAATACACAATCGATAAAAAAGGTTAAAAATACATTAAGCTTAGTTTTCCAACAAGGTTTCGTATAAATTTGAGTAAGTCTATCAATATATTTTTTTACTAAATTGTCCCTAAGCTAGGTTTACAAAACCCCTTAAGGAAATTGGTTTTTAAACGTTTTTGAAACGCTTCTTGAACATTTTCAAATCATTCAAAAAGCGTTTTAAACGTCGAAGTTTTTAAAAACCAAAATTGAAATTTTATTTTGCTAGCAGTGAGAAAAAACCATTTCCACAACTAAAAAAAACCTATTTCACCAGTTCATCGATCATCTGAACTACACAGTGAGTGTAGAACGGGTATTTTTACTAGCAGAGTGTCTAACGAATCTAATTTTAAAAATCGTCCACTGTTTGCACATATGAAATTATTCGCATGAAAATAAGACAAATTAATTTTTTCACTTGGCAAATCTAATTTTTTTCGCATAAAACAAGAAAAAATCAGGGACTTTTTTTAAAAATAAATCGAGAAAATTTACAAAGTTTACGTTTCGGTACAATTTCTTAATTAATTTCAATGACGTATACGTTCTTCTACATAGCACACTCTGAGTAATTTCTTGTCTCGAATTTATAATATTATCAAGATTAAGTTGTCCAAAAAACTGTTTAGACAAAAAAGATTCTAAGTTTAGATAGTTGATGGTTTTTTTTTTTTTTTCTGAAAAAATATGAATTTGTGTTTTTGCAGAAAGATAAAATAATATTTAAGTAAGAAAAAATACGAATATACGAATGAACGAACGAACGCTTGTTTTCTTAATTAATGTGACATAAGCGAAAATTATGACTTGTGCCAAAAATAGTTCGCCAAAAATGCGAATGATTTGCGATCGTGTTGATTTCTCTCAATATTCGCGCAAGATTAGCGTGCAGCGCGTCTATATGCAAACTATACACACTCACACACGTATGACTTACAGTTGCCAATCTCGCCAGCAGCCAGCAGCCAGCAGCCAGCAGCCAGCCATCCGATATACGATTAGCCTGCTGTGCGGCACCGGTTCGTCTCTCGCTAAGCCCTCTCTGTGCCGAAGGAGGACCGTACTTGCTGTCGCGTTTCTTTTATACCATGCAATTAAATAATTTCATGTGACAGTTCATTGTTTACTGTGCATAGATGCTTTTAGATCCGCTAAAATATAATTAAGCACTTCCTTCATTTCTATAGTTACCGTTTCATTATTTATGAAAATTAATAATTGTTTCTAGTTTTTTCTCTCTAGTTACGCTTTTTTTATTCTTTTCCATTTGTATATATGTATGTTCATTTCATTTTCGTCAATTAGGAGTAAATTGTTTAAAGAAGAACAAAACTAATTTAATTGCACGACTTTCTCTATTATTACAGTTATTATTTAAATTTAATAATGTTAATGATGACGGAAACTTTTAGCCGGATTTATAATTCGGGTACTTTTAATGAGTGCTATACTGATCAGTTTTGGGAAGTGCTATTATTTAAGAGCTGCCCAATTTCGATGCACACACAGAAAAGACACTTAGTAATAAGTAACACTTAAATAGGTACATAAGGTAAATAGAACTAATTTTCTATAATTAGAAAAAAAAAAATCTTATTTTTAATTTCTTTTATTAAGTATTTTATTAGTTGAATTTCAAATTACCGTCACCAAATATATTTATAAAAAATTTGCACTTCTTCAATTAACTTATTAAAAATAATTACCTAAAACGAATTTCCACCCTAAATGATTAGTTTAAAAAGATAATTCTTAGTAAGATATTTTACACAGAAAAAAGTAAGTACATTTATATACAATATTGATGGTATATCATCTTACAAGAAAAAATCACCAGGCTTTCATCTCCGAACTTTTACTCCACCATTCTTTAATGGAGGACATAATAAAATTAAAAATAACGTACATAATTTTATTTCTTATTTATTTGGAGATGAGTTATTAAAATTAAAAACAAACTTTAATAAAACATAAGTCTTTATGTTTCAAAAATGGATAATTGTTAAAAAATTATTCTTTATATATATTACATTGAATAAAAATGTCTATAACAGTGTTTTCAATCGTGGGGCCCACGCCACACAAGGAGGCAATTTGATAATTAAAAGGGGTAATTGAAAAATGAACTCAACCTATTTTAATTCTTTTTTTCCGGGCAATTTAAATGCAATGCTAGATATCGGTGTCAACGTTAACGAAAAAAGGAATTTTTTAAATAAACGGCGTGAATAATTTAGGCATAATTTCGCTTGACGTTACCAAAATATCAACTGCGATATTACAGTCGTCAAGAAAACTTTGTCAGGTTTTTCCAAGAAGTATGGCAGTATGGAGGGCATACAAATTTTAGAAACGTTAGAGGTAGGGCATAGTGAAAAAAGGTTTGAAAACATTGATCTATAAGCAACATTACTATCAATTTTTGATTTAAAAAATACTTTGCCTAAAACTGTGCAAAAATTTACTTAAAACACAGTAACGAGTACATGATACTTGTTTTATATAATAACTAGAAATTATTTATACCACTAGACGGAGTTTTAATCGAAAGAACTTTTTTTTATTTTAGCTGGTTGCAATACCAAGTAATAAGGATTTTTAAGATAGTTATATTTATAAGTGATTAATTAAAACTTATTGATGGGGTAACAGTGATATTTTTTATTAGTTGCTATAAAAAAATAAACAAAAAAGTTATGAACATACTTTGTTTTTTAGCAAATAATAATAACAAAATAGATGTATTTTAATAGAAAATATTTTTAAAAATCAGTAAAATTAATTTAATACTAATATTTATGTACTAATTTAGTAAAAATAAGTATATTTACACAATTTTTAATGTCACAGATCTGTTTGTGATAAATTTAAGTAGATTTATAAATAAAAGATATTGAAGTTTCATCCTTATAGATATCCATTTAAAATTTAAAGGTTTTTTTCAGGACCAAATATGCTATATGAAAAATTCCCATAGTTTTAAGATTTGAATGGTACGAAGCGTCTAAAATCTCATACTTAGATTGAATAGTAACATTTAAGAAATTTATACTAATAAATTATTAGCAATAATCAATTATGTATTATAAGTTTAAAAATAATTTGCATGCGGTTTAATAAGGTATTCAGATACTTAGTGATTCAGATGATTCTCAAAACCTTAATTTTAATACCAAGAAAATCGTGAACAAATCATTTCTAGTCTCACGCTATTGAAAATCAGCAAAACATGATAGCATATAATTTTGTAAATATTTACGCATAGTTTTAAATTTTAACTGAACATTAAGCAATTAAATGTTTATTTTAATAGTGTGTTAAATTTTAAAATTTCACATCTTTAAGAAAATATTAATGATTGATTTTAAAATTCAATTCAAAACTTCTAAAAGTATAGATTTGCGTGATTTACACTACTTTTGTGTGTTTTAATATATAAATAAATATATAAATTAGTCAAAATTATTAATGAAGAGATATAATTTATATGACGAATAAGAAATATTTAAAAAATTTTAAGAATGAAAAATATATATAGGAAATTTTTACTTGAAAATAAATGTACTTAGAGAGTGAAATTTACTAAACCTACCTATATATTTTGCACAGAATTAATATTACAAATACTATATTTATTAATAATTTGATCATTGAACTTTTTAGTAATAAATAATATGAAAGCTTTAAGAAGAAAATTATAAAATGTTATCCACAGAAAATAAGTTATAAGTTTTCATGCAATTGAATAATAAAAATAGTGTAACTAAATTCAATTCTAATTGATATTATGAATAGTTGTTATAGACAGTTTAAATACACTGTCTATTCAATTATCAGAAAATTTATGTCGTCATTAATTACGCAAAGAGGCGTATATCATTTATACTGGCAACATGGTCAAACTTTAATAATATGATAACTTTGAATTCAGGTAAATCATGACAAACATTGTGTTAAATTTATAAAATTTCAATATATAAAATATAATGAGCATGGAATTTTAAATAAATATATGGTGTAAACCAAAATATTCTGGTTTTACTTGAAATCAGTTTTATTCTTTTCTTGAAATGTAATAATATTTTGTTTACGTTTAATAAATACGTTTTCCATTAGTATTATAGTATGAAGCTTTTAGACTGCATCCAGAAAGTCACACTATAAACATCACCCTAGTTAGTTAAAAAATATGATAATAATGACACCGCTGATGTAATCTTTAGGAAACTTAAAATAGTTTTTACACATAATAAACACAGTATGTTTATATATAGTTAAACAGATTATTATCATATTGAGTTTATATAGAGCCAAGTTTTAAACCTCACAAGACAAATCAAAATATTCTAATACCATTAAATTAATCTAACAAAAAATGAGTTTAAAATAGTAGAACGAATTTAAAATTTTTGATAACTTAACAAGTGTTTAGAATTATTTTATAAATGTAACTATCTAACTGTATACAAAAGTACTTTTAATTTTTGAATAATGTCATTGAATTTCAAATTCAATGAAATGTATATTCTGAATTGATTGACCTGTATTTTAGAAGTCTTTTTTCAAAATAATTTCTTATTAAGTTGGTACTCATAATTTTATGACAACTATTACTATGTTGGATTTTATGAAATGATAACTTATTTAAAAAAAAGTTAACTGAGTTATTAGAAAATTATGAAAATTATAGAACTTCATATATATACTTTTAGTAAATTATTTGCAAAATTAAACTTCACCTGACAACCATGATTTTTTTAAATTGTGTTAATATGCACAAACATTTTGCTAAATAAGCAATAACTTTTAACTAGTTTTTGATAACAAGAAATTTTAAAAATGTATTAGTTGTACAAACATGCCTATTAATAAAATATTTAATTTTTTTAGCATAATACAACACTGAGAGGAAAAGATAATTTTTACAACTATACTGATATTTGTATATGTGACAATGATCATTTTTTTTTAGCATTACTATTTGTATTTTTTATCGTAGTATACAATTGTTAGCATTCATAGTTAACTATGCCTATAATAAAAAAAAATTTGTTATTATTTTTTTACTATCAAATTTTCTCAGTAAAATAAAGGATTACAAAATTGGTATTAAACTTTTTATCAATACTTTTTTATTTATTTAAATATAGTGAAAAATATAGAGTCAATTCAAAATGACCTAGTATTTAACAGGAGTTTGATGATTAAAAAATACTTTTTGAAAATACGTATGCTGATTTAAGATAATTAACTTTTTTTATTTAAATTCTATTTTCTTATCAATAGAGTGAAGTTTGAGTCAAAAATGGCTTGCTATAACATTTTTATTTTATAGGTAAACTATAGGTAAACTTTTATAAATGATAAAAAATTAGTGTTCAAAAAATCATTATTAATATAATTCGCTTTTAACAATAGATAATTTTAAATGTTCACAAGGATGAACATGATGATGTTTTCGAAAAAAGCCTTAAGTTTTAACCCCGCAATGTTGCCAGTTTTAAAAATTTTGACTATTAAACGTTGCTTTACATCAGTGTTTCCCAACGTGGGGCCCACACCCCACAGGGAGAGGGCAAGTCGAAAGTCAAAGGAGGCAATTTAAAATTGGACTCAATCGATTTTAATCCCTCAATCTGAGAAATTTACATAAAATACTAGGTTTCGAAGCCAAATTCAACAAAAAAGTGAATTTTTTAAAAAAACGCTGTAAATAATTACTGATTCCTTCGTTTGACGTTACCAAAGTATCAACTTGTTTAGATTTTCCAATGAGTATGTTAGTATGAGGGGGGAGCATAAAAATTTTAGAAATGTTAAAGGTGGGACATGACCCACAAAAGGTTGAGAAACACTGCTTTACATTATTTCAGTTGGTATTTTTAGAATAAAACACACGTTCCGTATGGAGTTATTTAATTCGAAAGTACCTTATAAAAGTTTCAAAGTTATTTTCAAAAGAAACTTAACATAAATTTTGAATACTGTTTCCTGCAAAAATGAAATTTGAGTATATATTCATTAAATATATTCTCAATATTGTTTCATGAACTTTTTTTAATATTAAGCGAATATATGTATAATCATTAAAGAATTTTTGTACGCATATTATACGAAGTCCATATAAATATACTAATATTCGCGCATATATGAATATTTATGTATATTTGGTTTAAAATTAAAAACAAATGTAAAAAATATTAAGAATATTGAAGTAAATATGCGACATATTTATTTCAATTATATATTTGAGGTTTATGTAATATTAATATATTAATATTAAGCATAATTTTCGTCTAACATTTAATTAAATATCTTAACATCAAAATATTTAGTATTTGCAAGCATTACTTAATTAGTACTAATAGAAGCTGTTTACAGTTTGAAGTTCTGTTTCTTTTATTGTCTCTTAACTTATTATTTGTTGGAAGCATTTGCATATCTTACACGGAGAAAAATTAATAGTAAAAAAGTGATAACAAATTTTTTTATTATTGTACGCATATTTCACTTCAATTTAACTATTTTTCTATGAATGCTGACAATTTTATACTAAACGATAAAAAGTACAGATAAAAGTACTAACAAATTTCATCATTGTCACATATACAAATATCGGTACAGTTATAAAAATTATCAGTTTTTCTCAGTGTATGTTATAGGCTTTTAAAGTTTTGAGTGCGATAGGTCTCTTATAGGACTCAAATTTTGTACGTTTTAAACGCGTTAAAATTCAATGTCTTATGTAACGTATTGAACGTATGTGGAAGTGGTGCAAATTAAAATTTCACAAGATTGTTTTCAATTTTTTTAGCGACTTTTAAAAAGATCAACAGTGCAAATGACAAGGAAGTAATTGTTGAGTACTTTCGTAACGCAAAGAAACGACGCTGGCTCTTTAGCGATAATTCAACCATATTGTAATTTAATACCCTGTTTTCCATTATTTTCCGACTCGACCGAGAAACGTTTCTGTAACCATGCATTATTAAAAAAATGTTCTGGAAACTGAAAAAGAAAAAAGAGACGGTGGTGCACAATGAGTAAGAAAACAGTGAAAAAGGGTTCAGGGATAGTTTCGGTCGACGGGAATACATTGGAAAAAAAGGAGAAAATCACAATAATAATAATAATAATACCGGTTCGATTTTTGAGAAAATTGAGTGCGAATCGATTCGATAACTTTTTAATTTCAGTTTTGTGACATTCGATTATTATTTAGAGGCTGGATCGGCCCGTTGAACAATAGATCCGTTCTAAATTCCCGGTGATCCAGCAAAAACCGTTGTGCATGAATATTATGTAGAATTCTTAAAAGATTCTGTAATTTGCCTTTCGTTCGAAATTTATTACAATTAAAAATAATTTGAAGTGTCGCAAACGTGTACTTCGAGCGTACACGTAGGTGGATAATTTTGCACACATTGTTATACAAAAAAGATGTTCTTATGCACGAAATTTGGCACAAGCATTAATGTTCGTTTCTTTTTTACCCATTACTACAACAATTTAAAATTTGTTTTTACGTACTTTGCAAAAATTGAAATTTATTTAAAAACCGTGTACACACTTTTAAAATTATACTTTGCATCTATGTGTGTGTGTGTGTGTGTGTGTATGTGTAGCATCATCATCATAATGTAAATCTAACGGTTGCTTCGATTTTTCTCTTACTCTACAATATAGATCTTTAATCGACCCTTATCAATATTTATTATTATTATTGAAAACGATTAAAACTACCCCATGTAAAAATTCGATATTTGATGTCACTCTGCCATGATTTTACAATGAGAATAGAAAATAATGAGGAAAAAATGTTATAGTTTTTCTTTTTACCCTCTGGATGAGAAAAGGTCATGCATTTTTTTATACCTATATTGCTCAATTAAGTATGCGACGACCTGTACTCTTATCATTTTCGATAATAAGATGACGATTATATATATATGGCAGAAACCGTAAAAAAATCCACTTATTGTACATTGTAGGATTTTGGTAGTTAATTTGGTTTTTTCATTAAAAAGGAAGATCTGTGTAATTAAAATTTGATCAAGCGGAAGAAGAAGGCTCCTTTGTTAGTGAAATCCGGCATGGGTTTCGGTATCGGGTTCGTAGCAAAGGGAACTGAATGATGTGTTATGAGAAACTGTTTTATTGATATTCAAAATATTGATTTAATAGAATATTAAAATTGTCGTTAACAGTATTCAAGCAACAACTGAAATATTCCTCTCATACTACAGCAGTGAAATTAATCAAAATGTATTAATGTTTGTGTGCATTTTTTTCGAATACGTACACATGTAAAGAATACACATGATACTATATATTATTAAAAATAGATACAATATTGGTTTTATTTATTGATAAACCAAACCGAAATTTAAATTTTCGAAGAAAAAAACCTTGAAGAAATTTGTTTAAGTTGTACACAACAAAAAATACATATATATTTTTTTATCAATTTTATTTAAAAAAAACTTGATAAAACTTTTGATTTATTTTACTTTATTACACGATTTACTTTATTACTTTTTTTCGAAATTTTCTATGTGTGTACATTTATGTTAACTTTAACGATTATTTATTCAGTTATATAAAAAGAAAAAAATTGGTTTAAACGATTTAAACTAATGACTAAAAATGACAAAGTTCAAGTAATTATAAACTTTGATTTCGTTTTGAATATTCTGAATATGTACTGAAGACGGACCAAGCAAGTAACAATAATAAAGATAATAAGTTCGTATTTGAAATTAAGAGAGACAAATTTATTATTATTTTCATACATTAATTTCGTCTTTTTTTTTATATATATTCAAAAGAGAGTGAAAAGGTTTTGTTTAAATTATTATTATTGTTATGATTATTTTAAAATTGAATAAAATGCATTAAACGCAAATAAAATAAAATGAGACGGCAAGTATGCTGCGAAATTAAGATATACTTTTATATTTTATTTCACTTATATATTTATTTATAATATAAGATTATCAAAATGAAAAAAAGCAATCATCATAAATTAAATTATGTTTTTATTTTTTCTCTCTTGCTTACTTATATATCTACGTTTCGTATGAAATTAAAAGTAAACGCACGTAGGCTTTGAAATTAATTTTTAAACTTGTATCTTGTGTTTGTTTTACGCTTTTTGTGCATTATTGTTACATTTTTGCAAAGTTTA
>AGDA01062811.1:0-31597 GCA_000281935.1 Mengenilla moldrzyki | reverse complement strand
TTTAATTCAGCGGATAAGTGTAAATGTGATTTCATGTTACTTTCTTCGTAATTCAGTGTTCAGTTTTAGGCGTGAGAGATACTTATCATTAACAAAATAATTTAATTTAACGAATGAGTAAAATTTTACAAATCTTATTGGAAATATCAACTCAAATTTTAAATATGTTAAAAAAATCAGAAATTTTGAAAAAGGAACATTTTAATCGATTTCTCTAATAATCTGTTTATAATTTTTGAACGTTTATTTACAGTGTATAAAATCAAAAAACTTTTTTAAATTTCATAACCCGTATAAAGGGCAATTTTTCGAATATACATAGATCAGGAATTCTCAACTTTTTTTGGATACGACACACTTTTAATAATTTAAAAACTTGGTGGCACACACTACTAATTGAATAATTAAAAAAAACAATTTCATTAACTGCGAAAGAAGGAATATATCATTTTATCACCTCTATACGTAGGCCATACGACCATATATTTAGAAACCTTTTTCGAAAGAAACCCATGTAGCAAAATGCATCTTTTAAAGTGGCCTCCTTTATTTTACTATATGCATATCTGTAAAATTTGGCGGCGCATTTTAAGAATCTTGCGGCACCGTACAGTACCGTGGCATAATGGTTGAGAGTCACTGACGTAGATAATATAAAGAAGTAAATTTATTATGGCTAATAAACGTAAAAATTTAGATAAATATTAGATGAATCAAAATCATATATTTCAATTTCAAAATATGCAAATATTTTACGGACAAAAGTCTGTAAAATACGTAGAATTCTATATATTTTATGAACAAAGCTTTTGGAAGTTTGAAAAGTAAATTAATATTTGATAAACATATAAATTCTAAATAAATCAAAGATAAATTTTAGATAAATAAATGATAAATGATAAATAAATAATCTAAAATTTAAAATCGAATATTTGGAAAATTTCAATCAAAAATATAGAAATTTTTATACACATTTTTTTTCATCCGAATAATGTTTGTCTAAAATACAGATAATACATCCTTTTTAGACGACTTTGGCAATACGGGAAATTAGTTTTGAGAAAATGAGAAAGTGGGGAGACAGAAAGAGTTAAGTTTATTTTTTACTTTAAGATTTTTCGCCTTATGAATGAAATAAGACAAAAATATTGAACATGTTTTGAAAAATTATGCAAATCTTTGATTCATGTTTAAAAGATTAATAAAAAATCGTTTAAAAAACATGTTTTTACAGAATCCAAAATACTATATATCCTTTGGAAAACAATAATTGTTTAATGATTTAGTTCACGTTGAAAATAATTATTTAAAATAAGTAGGTTCTAAATTAGTTTTTTTTAACTGAACGAAAAGAAACATGTGTAATATGGCTTATATTACAATTTTTTTTCTGAATCAATCCAGTTTCAATTCTGTTACTTATATGTATTTTAAAATTAAACAAGTCATTAAGTTTTATTACATTATATCCTACCCGTACATAGTTTTGCATTATCAGTTTTTAGAAAAGTTTAAGTCAAATTCTTTTAATCAATAGTAAGACTTCTAGTTTGAAATTGAAAAAAACTTTTTTTTCTGAAATAAGATTGTTTTTTTTTTATAGGAAAATTTTGATTTGTACGTTAAAGAACAGTATATTTTAAAAATTGAAACATGTTATTAAAACTTTTTTAATTAAATCTTTATAGATAATTTTCATAATATAATTTTTTCTTCGGTTTTTAAAAACATAAACGTAAAAGAGTTATTCTAGTTTCTAAATTGTATACAAAATTTAGTTTTCTTTCAAATATATAACGAAAATTTTTAAATGAAAAAAAGTTTAGTTTGTTTTTTCAAAATGATCTTATGAAATGTCAAAAAGATTTTCGATTTTGTACACACTAAAAGTTGAATAAAAACAAGTTTAAATTAATTACCTAATATGGATGAATCGTTTCTGTAAAGAAATGAAAAACTAATAAATGAATAAAAATTTATAAATTAATATAAAAATTATTATAAAGTCTATAGACTTTAAATCAAAAGTATATACGACATGTTTTGGATTCTATTAAAATAGTGATTCCGATTGAAATTTTATATTTGATTTTGTACTAGAAGTATTTATAATATTATATGGAGTATCCATATTTGATAATGGATATAAAATTTAAAAAAACAGTACACATGAAAAGATTATGATTTAATTTTTGCACTTAATTAATTCCACATGACATAATGTTTTAAAAATAGTTAAAGTTATGTACTTTTATAACATTAATAAAAAGTCTCCCTATATATTTTATAAAAATATGTATGGAATTATGTAGTTATTGGGTAAATTTTAAGGACATATACTTAGAACATGTTTCAAGAACTTTAAACGAAAATGTAATTAAATTTGAGACATTGAACTTTATGAAATTGTTTCATAAACTCAGTATATTTTTGACAAAAAATTATTGTTTGTGTTTTTTATATTCAACATAAGTCTTATTTAACAGTTTCGTCAATTCATTGTTTCACTATATTATTATAATCGGTACTATTAAGTTCAACAAAATTTTCTATATGTTAACATCAAACATGGAATGCTTACTGAATAACTTAAATTACTTAAAATATTTAAATACGAATTTAGTTAAAATTTCAAATAAGTTTTTGAGTTTATCAAAAAATTTTAAAGTTTTAAATTTAATCTCCCATTAATTATTAAAATATAAATATTTTACAAATATATCTTACAAAGACTTTTGTAAATTCAGTTGCAAATCGTTAAGGATTCGCATTTTTAAATTATAAATTAATTCGATAAGAAACAATTAAACAAGTATTTTCGTTAAAAGGTATAGTGAATTTAATAATTTTAAAACGAGTTACTTATCTTTATTATCATTAAAAATGATTGCAAATGATCAGTTCTGAATAATGGTTAAATTCTCATTTTACATATTTTATTTATGAAACGACTTTTCACATTGTTAACTGCTTCCAAATAAGGTTATAAATCACATTAATGTATTTCATTTAACATATTTTATTATTAAGTGGTCTTTGTAAATTTTGATTAGATTCATTTTTCAAAATTTAATTTCAATTACTATTATTTTGCAAATTACGATTTCTTAAATCTAAATAAAATATGTGATAATATCTTTTTAATTAAAAAGATAAGCGAAATCATTATTTAGATGATATTTTGTTTATTATAGAGCTTTTAAACTTACACCTATATTTTTTTATATTTGCTTAGTAAATGATCAAAAAGTTTACTGTTTTTTTTAATTATAATAATTTAAGAGAAAATAATTTTACAATATTATTTAGACATTGTTTATTAATTTATGTATCCTATTTATACAGATGAATTTAAAAAAACATGTACCATGTGTCATATAAGAGATCTGTATAATTCAGAGTTTTAAAGTATGATATAGTATAAAGTGAATTGGTCAAATTCCAGTTTTCATTCATAAAGGATAAAAATAAAGAAGAGTCATTTTGTATTTCATATTTTAGTAAACATTTTACTAATTTAGTCGTTCAAATTTGCTATAAACGTTTCGAATCAAATATTGATTTCTAAAAGAAAACTCTTATCTAAATTGATAAGTTGTTTATATTGCGACAAACTGGATTAACTTCAAATATTTTTTGATATTTGTCTACTTAATGGATACATTAGGTGTTTTGGTAAACTTATCTTAGAGAGAGTTCGGTTAATACAATATGTTCGTAAACTTAATCGATTATATTTTAAAGTTTTATTTAGTACTCGGTTTAGTGTCGATTCAAACTTTTGTTTCTGTTCACCTTTTGTGCACTTCTGAATTCGGTGATAAAATCAAGATTATCAAAAATTTTATAGAAAAATTTTTAAAAACATAATAACCTCAAATTATAAAGTTTTTAAAATGAGAAGTTGGTAATACTCTAACTAAATCGTCTTATCGTAAAAGGTGTTGTTTACCAACACATAGATAATTGAGTGATATTCTGTGACGTAACACAACCTATGACATAAGTGATTTACTAAAACACTTATTACACAAAAATATTAATAAAAGTTGAAAATTGAAACTTGATTTTGATTCATTTTACAATAGAGAAAGTAATTTAATACTTGTTTGAATTATTTTTTTTTACTTTTTGCTTTAAATAGTTTGAATTATTAACAGAAATTGTTGTTTAAAAACTAACTGTTATTGTTTGTTGTTATTTAGAAACGGCGTAAATTAACTAAAATTTAAAAATATATTATTTTTCAATTAGTAAAAAATGTTTGCTTTAATCTTTAAGAAACTTCTTTTCATTATCGTAAGTTTTAAGGAATATTAGAAGTATGCAATTTATAGTATTGGAAAATTAAATAAAAACTGTACGATTTTAACACATCTAGCGTCACCTAATATAATTTAATATTAAAAATGATAAGCTACATATGGTCGGTTTGAATTTTTCATATGGATTCTAGTACTGTGAATATACTATTTAAGCAAATAGAGCTCTTAAGGCATTTATAAATTACATATTTATCAAATTGATAATTTAAAAATTGAGCTTCAAAATTATAAACATAAGAATTTCATTTCCATTAATTTAGACAGTAAAAAACTGAATCCTATATATCTGTACTTAAAAGTGTAACTGAGAAATCATTTAAAAGTTTAATATTTTCTAAACTGTATAAACTGTGATTGCTTAGCCCCCTGTAAACTTTGTGTATAAAAGCATAGCAAATATTACAAATATAACAAAATTTATTACATGAAGAAAGTGAAACGCGTATAATATGCGGTTGAGATTTTCGAACCGTGAAAACCTATAACGTTTTTCGGAAAAAACTAAAGGAAATAATTAAAACACTGAAAAATCATTCCCCAACAGTCCGTTCTTCCTGTTTTCCTATATTTCTATGTTTTACAAATTGTGGACATGAAATTAATTGATTAAAAATAATTACTTGGGTAATTAAGTTTGACGCGCGGTAGACGAGGCACACATAGGTTGTTTTTTCAATTTTTAATTTGAACTTTTCGAAACTGAACATATGTAGACGTTGTTCGATTAATTTTTAATTTCTCCACCGGGGACAAATGGACGCCAAGACTTTATGGAAATCAATCATTAAACGAACACGAAGTAAAAAATAAAATTAAAAGAAAAATTTAAACTCTTTTCGAATTGTCATTATTGCATTAATTATAATCACGAAACAATAATTTAACAGCGATCAAGCTAATATTCATTTTATATACACGCTATCTTGATACCAACTTTTAAAGCTACCACCAGTTTTGGAGGAACAATTCCTTTTTGCAATACCTCATAATCACACTAATAGAAACTAAAGTTGAATTTAATCGATTCATTATCATGTCAGAGTAATAAATAATTACTGTCATTTATAATGAGCTGTTTTAATTTGCCTAAACATTATCCAGTGAAGCTGCTAAAGCTGGAGTTAAACAAGCAGATTTTCCTTACAGTTGCGAAACAATAATAATTAAAAAGTCGGCAAAGTTTACGAATTCGCAGCATTAAAGTAATTAATGTGCAAATTTCGACGAATAAAATAATAAAGTTTACGAACATAGCGTAACACAAAGGGCTTTATGAGTGCAACAGGTTGCTGATTTTTATCCTTAATTAATTGCTCATTTACTCTCTTGTAATTCTACGCGGTTTTTAACGTTCCTGTTTATTTTCCAGCGTGAAATAATAAATCTTTATGAATATAATTACCCCTTTTTGTCGAGAACGGATTTTTAACCCTTTCGTTCGGTTATAGAGTGCGAAAAGCACAGAAGATTAATTTAAGACGAGGAGTTTAGAGCTCTATTATGCAGAAGGTGGGTAATTGTTTTTTGAAAATTTTACTTTGGTCGCTTTTAGAGAGCGTTAGTGTACTGTACATATATGTATGCTCTTACAACGCGGTTTTTTTTTAATTAAGAAGAAAAAGAACTTATTTTTTATGTTTTGCGTTTTTTCTCGCTTGTGGTGCATCAAGAGATCCCTTTTACGACATTTAGGGTACAGTTTTTTTTTATCAAACAATACCATGAATTCACAATGCGTCAATAAATTACTTATTCCGAAAGAAATGATTAAAAAAAGGGGAGATGTTTTATTGATTAGAATATATACACATAAAAAACAAAATTGCGAATCGCTATATATTTTTTTTCTTCTTGAATATTGACGTTATCGTTAAAAAAACTTCAAAAAATACCGAGTATATAAGTGTCTTTTGGATAATTAATTTTAAAAAAAGAATAAAGACTAAGGAAAAGAATAAATTTAAAATTTTAATTAATCATTTATTTTCTTCAAATTAGAAAAAACTGTGATCAAGGGAAAGAAAACGTATAAAAAATTGCGGGCTTTTTTCAAATTGAACGCCATGGGCGAAAAATTAATTAGATTTTAATAATAAGTTTTAATTTAGATAATTCGAATTTAATGATTTTTGTTTTGTCATTTTTTAAATGTTTTTTTTATATTTAGTGTTACAGTATATTGTTTTGTGTTTGAGTAGAAACAAAAAAGTAACTCTTTCAAGGCTTTTTTTATATCTGTGACTCAACGTGAAGAGTTGTTACAAGTTTAGCATAGGCTACTCGTTCACTGCCACTTTACATTTTCGTTGTTCAAATGAACATTATATGATTTTTTATGGTTATGATTGTTGTTTGAAGTTAATGACCTCTAAAGTAGACTATATAATCTTGAGAACGAACTTATCTCAATAAGTGTACATGTAGCGAAATAATTTTGCGATCGTTGCACAAAAAATGCTTATACGTTGTCATTATTTAACACTTTACAATAGTTTTACATGTTTATAATGTATTCGATATACACACATATATACATAAATGTTATGTTATTCTCAGATTCCTTTTTTCTGTTACTCTTTCACTTGAAACTGATCACCGATAAATAAGTAAATAAGTGTAATTCGAAAGTTTTATCTTCGTTTTTAAGATCAGTTTTAAAAGCCTCGGTAGAAAGAAAAAAACTTGGAGTTAAGATTTTTATTCTAATTTAATTAGTCTGTTACATGTTTGAGATCAGTATGCTCGTTGAAGTGCTCTTCAATTTCTTGTAATGTAGTCATTAGGTATATTATTACTGAATAAGTTAGATTTATAATAAGGTTAATTATGAAGTTTTGCAAATTATCTAAACAATTTTCAGAATTTTTTATTTTTCGAAACTGTTTTTTTGGAAAATTATTTTAATATACAATTTCTTTTATAATTTTAAAATTTTCCATTTCCGTTAAAAAGACCTACAATTATACAAATTTTAAGAATAATTATAGCGCTGAAATAAAATTTATTCTCTTCAACTTTCTTCATATAATGAAATTATAATTCTTAACAGAAAATTAATGCTTCAAAAACTATTGTCTAATAAAGTCTTAGTGTAACTAACTCATAGTATGGATATTAGAATATAAATTTTAGTTTTAAATGTATGTGCGAAAGTTAAAATTTCTATTTTTTTTAATATTTAGTAAAAAAACAATCGTTTTTTAAATAATTTCATAAAATAATGATAGTTGGAACTTGCATGTACCTCTATTATTTGACTGGTTTTTCTAATTTTACTAAACGATCGTTAAACTAGTTCAATAAAAGTTGTTACACATACATGTACAGATATATTATGTTTCTTATATATAATGCTGTAATCTATGTTGCACATAATATAAAACAACATTTTAAATTACACAAAAGAGTTAAAAGTCTAAACATTTCTATTGCCAACATTTTAAAAAGAAATTGTAAAATATTGGCACAAAATTTAAATAAAATTAACGTTTTCATTCCTACAAATTTCATAAATTTGTTTATATTGTAGTTCACCAGAAAAAAAAAAACATTAGTGATGATTTCTGTAAAATATTTACTGTAAATAGACTTTGAAATTTGACACTAATTTTCACATAATTTTTAGTTATATAAAAATAACAAAATGTAAATTTTAAAGTTTTAAATATGAAAACTTTTCGTATTTGTTTCTTCCCTATAATTAGTGTATATAAGATTAATTAGACACAATTGTCATATAGTTATTAAAATTAATTAACCAGTCACTAGTGGAGTAAAAAATTGTTCTTTATTAAATCTAGTGGCTAAATAAGTTTTTAATGCTGTTGACATATCTGTATATTGTACGTAGTAACTTATAATCTCATTTCGTGTATATAAACCATAAATTAATAACAGCGTTTTAAAACCGTTTATACTGACACAAATTTATATTTGATTTTAAGATTATAATCATTGTATGTAAGATTTGAAATAACATTTAACAGCTTTAAACATGTTAAAGTTAAATTTCAACAAACTATTAATTCATATACTAATTTTTAGAAGTATAAAAGTGTACTTTTAAACACTTTAATTTTGTTTTAAAATTTTAAATTTTTATTAAAAGGTTTTATTGAATACTTTTCACAAAAACAATATTAAATTAATTAGAAACCCTAAAATTATATTTTGAGCGATTTAAACTTTCTTAACTGGACTATTATATTACATACACAAGAATATTAGTTTTATCACGAGTAAAAAATAGTATTTTTAAGATGTAGATAAAATTTATTTAAATTTTTGTATTTGTTTTCTCTGTATGTTTTTTTTTAATTAAAAATTAGCCAGTTTTGCTTAAAAATCAATGCTTTTTTTATAAGTGCAACTGTAGGAGAAACTTCTAAAAACATAATTGATTTCTTTATGAAATTTATAAAATAATATTTTTTAGTTGAAAGGAAACCAGCATCGCCTAAAGGAATAGTTTCTTACCGTCGAATTTTAAAGACCGATTTTCTTAACGTACTCACTTATTTAAATAAATAATTATTTTAATCATTTTAAGTTTATTTACTTATTACAAAGTAACATTTTGCAGTTAAAATTTTAAAGTGCTCACTTTGAAATAAGATGATGTGATTTACTATAAAATCATTTTAAATAGTGCTTATTAATATTTGCATACGTAGTTCTTATAATTTTTAAAAAATATAACGTTTTTTATTGACGCTTTTACAATTTTTATGTATGTTAAGCTGAGTAGCTTCAACTAATAAAACTAATAACTTTTTAAAAGTAATGAGAAAATAATGAAATTTTTAGTAAACTGAATAAATATTATTTCGTAAACAAGTATGCAGATTAAAATTTTTAGTAAAGTATAGAATTAGCTCTTTTTAAAGTTAGCAACGAATAGAATTTACGAAAGATATAAGTAGAATTATACTTATAATTTTTAAAAGAAAAATAGATTTTCTTAATTTTAATAGACACTTTTATCTGTATAAGGCAGAGTTTTTTAAATTGTTCCTTCCGTGATCCCAAATAAATCAATTTAAAGGATTTATGGTCCGCACTTTTTGTTCTGTGGGAAGAAATGTCTCTACTGACGTAATTGATGAATGTGTAAATTTGTGAATTCAAATAGTAAGGTCATCAAAGGTTTTTTCTTAGAAAAATTTTTAAATTTGGATCGCAGAAATAAGAACTTTAAATTAAATTCATTTTTTTTGAAAATTTGCTCGTGACTGTACAGTTTAAGAGACCCTGGTGTAAAGCTATGTTGCGGACATGTTTAATGTATTTTTTTCACCTACAAAATGTTTATGTGTAATTTTGACCGATAACGAAGAACGTTTAGTAAAGTCACACTTGCAACATTCGGTTCATTTGGAAGAATTAATAAATTTAATTAGCGGAACCGTAATATTTAGTGAAGTAACATTTTCAAGAAAATATTTAAAATTGTTGTTCGTTCCGTATTTTTTTTATTTTTTTATTTTTTTTATTTTTGAATGTTGGTGTGTGAAAGATAATTATATCGTTTTGTTTTCTTTTTATATTTTTTAATCAAATTAAAAGAACAGAACGTTTTTGTTTCACTTGGCTCTTATCAGATTTGAGTTCGCGTCCAAGCTGAACGCGTATATACACACATTTATAATTACACGCGCTGTAAGTGTCGAAATTTTCCACTTAATGTTTCTCGCGCGCCGCGACGTCTTCACTTAGCAACGGTTGCGGTTCGGCGAAGAAATTGGCGGCGCTAGTTTGCACAGTGCTCATGTGCCCCCACCTCTTCGTGTGCGAATCGGCGTTGCGATTTGCACTCCTTTCAGCGTCGCAGAGCAATGAGAAATGTGCGAAACGCGTTATCAATAAAAATTTAAAATTGCTCTGCGTTCGTTTCGACGTTGTCGCTAAAACTTTTGCTTTCTTTTCGCTTCTTATTCAAATTTTCGCAATTTTTCGCTCTCCCTAGAAAAATTAGGCGTTGTCTTTTCATTCGCACAGGGTTTCGCACGTCCTTTTTCCCACATAGGAAACTTAACGTTTAGAAAAATTAAAATTAGTCCTCGCGATATTAAGAAAAATTGATTAGTCTTCGCACTACATGTAGTAATAATACATGTAATAACACAGTCCCACTCCGTGAATCTATTTGAGACAATACCGGTTGCAGGAATTTCAGGTGAAAGAGAGTGGGGGTGTTTCCCCGTTTTTTTCTCTTTGATTAAGTTTTTTATTGTGCGCCCCTGAGATGTTTGCGTAAAAAAAGAAAACAGTTCAAGTTTGTACGTCTGACTGTGAAAGTGTTTTTTTTATAATTTTTATTTTTTATGTTTATTTAGTTTTTATTTCATATTTTATTGCTTGCCGTTCAATTTCCTTTCGACGCAACAATTTGCGGAAAATTCGGAAAATTCGGAAAATCTGTTTGAGACAACTGAAACATTTTCGCGGTCAGTTTTTTCCTTCTTGTCAATCATATTTTCATTGAGTAAATACGAGCGTAAAAAACGTTAACAAAATTTCGCAGTGTGAATTAAATTGCACTTCTTAAGTAATAGTTTTGTGATTTCGGGCAATTGCAAAGCCACGCTCGACATTGACATCGAAATTATGGCACCAGGTATGATTTTCTAGTCCATTGTTATAACACTGTTTAGAATCTTGAACATGAAACGTGTAGAAGATAAAGTTAAATATTTCCGGCTTAAACACAGGACACTGTAGTGTTGAAGAATTCACTGATAAGCTTTCGGTAATCTTATCGCATTGTTTTCACGTTATGAAAATATTTTCCAAATAATTTATTGAACTATAAATCGAACTCCTTACATGTATGTACTCAAGGTTTAATTAAGCCTGGTTAATTTAATTTAATTGTTTTCTTCATTAACATTATTTTTTTGTTTTAGCCGAAATTGCACTTGTAATAAACATATAAAATAATTGTAATTGAGTGATAAATTTCAATGAAAATGTACAATTTTTGTCATGTAATTTTAAGAATTATTAGATGGCGTTAGAGACGATTTTATTTAAATTTAAAAGGCCAATTTTCAAATTTCAGTGTGTGTTTAAGTGCATTCATAATATAACTGAGACATGGAAAGTTAAAGACAAATTTAAACTTAAAAAAATTTATATTCGCAAGACTTCAAAAAATGATATTCAAATCGGAATTTGTGACTATTATTGACTAAATTGCAAAATATAGAGACAAACAAAATATAAGAGTACTCTTCGTCTGGGCTTAAAAAAGAATTATTAACACAGATAAAAGTTTTTGAAAAAATAGGCTAAAAAACGAGTACTTTTTTATATAAGATTTTTAAGTTTTGTTCTATTTCAATTACCTTAAAGAAAATGCACATTTTCCTTAACATATTAGGGACTTTTTTAAAATTTATGAGAAAAAAAAACTTATTAACAATGCACCGCCCTCAAATTCGACGACAAACTTGTAAAAAGTTTACTCAAATTCTAAATTCAATATTTAACTTAGAAATGAATATTTTAAGTTGTTACTTGAAACAAAACTTACACCAAATACTGTCTTTGCTTGATATAATTTAATTACGATACACACAACAACAAGTTTACTTAAATTCATAAATTTAATTCAATGTTTTATGTATAAAAAATGTATACGTTAAAAAGTAGTCTTTTCCCCTGGAAAATAATAATAAATAAATAAATAAAGTTCTTTAAGGCGGAGTTGAATTAAGATTAATAAAGTACAATCTTAGGTTTTTTTTGAAAGAGAAAAGATGAGTGGCATTTAGTTTTAGCGCTTGTTTCTACTTAAAGAAGCTTAATTTTACAATAAATATTTAGTAATTAAGCTAATTTTTTTGTCCAATTTACGGTAATTTTTTTTGATAATTGAGCTAATTTTTTAGCTTTTTAGTAGAAAAAAAATCGTTTCAAGATTGACTTTGTGGTTTGAAAAATTTATTTTTTTAAATAAATATTTTTTTCTTGTTCGTTTTAACAATACATCATTAATTTCATTTTAGTTTTTTATACACATTTTGTTGTTTTTTTCCTTATTTTAATCGAACTTAATAATAAAAAACGAAACATTTGATAGAGTTGAGTCTGAAGAGAAAAACATGTTAAAGTTGCAAATTCACTTCAACAATTTGAAGCGATAAAATATTAATATCCATACTTTAATGGCGAATTGAGAATATACTTTTGTTAATTACGTGTATAGTTTTTGAAGAATTTTTGGTTTTTTTCTTTCGGTTGTTCAAAAAAATTAACATTTCGTGACTGTGCATAATTAAGTACAATTAAAAAGTTTATTTTAATTTTAAAAGAGCGAATCATAAGAACAAAATTATTTTTTAAGAATTAAGAGAGAAAAAATACAAAAACTAATTATTAAAATAATTAAGATTGATTTTAACCGAGTTAAGTGACGGTGTAAGATGAGGGCCGGGGCTATAGGGGAGGGGGGAAGAGTAAGGAAAATTCAATGATCGCAAGTATAATTATAATTTTTACCGAACCCCAGCGAGAGAAGAGAAAAAGAAACAATTAATTGCTTATTACCTTACAGACATATAGAGATTGATAGATATTATTAATTACACTCTATAATTTCATATAAAAAAGGTTCAAAATATGTACTGAAGGTTATATCGTCAACTTTTTCAATTTTGTAATTACACATATACAATTAAACGAAAAATAATATTTACAAGTAATAAGTGATAAGAATGAATGATTTGCAAATAAGAGTTGTTCGTTACTCGTTACTTGACTGGAAAAGCTATAAGTGTGGACTTGAGCGGAAATTTTCCAGTTTCTTAGCCCTCAAACGGCGTAATTGAATTCTGTTCATCCCTCGATTCCTTTGCCACCTTTCTCGTTATGATTCGGGTTTTTTACAATTTCATTTTTAAAGGGATCGTTTTTTATAGCATTTTTTTGACACGTCAACAGAAAATATCGTCAGTTTTCTTGGATAAAATTAAAATTTCGTTTTTAATATTGACTCTTTGATAACAAATTTTATTTGTTACCAATATTGAAACAGTTCTGTTTGTTCAGCTTTCGACTACGACGCCAATTTCTAAAACGAAATGATATTTAGCTGAAAAATTTAATTTAAAAATATCAAATGTTTTTTTTTTCGGCTATATATGTTGATGAAAAATTTTAATAATATATATATAAAAAAAAGAAAACGGATATATGAATTTTTTGAAAATGTTTGCTTTTTTGTCAACTGAGATAAGATATGAACTTATATTGAAAATTTTTCTTCGAAAATTTAAAATTTATAAAGCCGGCAAATGAATATTTGTTACTAAAGTGTAATTTTAAAACTTACGTTCACGTGACTCTCTCACTCACTGTCTTAAAAAATTACCAGATATTTGTAAAGTAAAATTTAAGAAAAGGGTATTAAAATTAGAAAGGACAATTATAGTTAATTATACTTTTTTTCCTTTTTAAAAAACAGGAGATTTTTAGTGTCTGTGTGTATATATTGCCGAGGAATACGTAGAATTTGGGCGCCTTATTATTATTATTTTAAGCAATAATTATCATTAAGAAATGATGATAATGATGATGAAGATGAGGATGATGTAGAGAAATAAAAAGGAGAAAAAACGAATATAGACGCACAACAGGTAAAACATATGGAATAAATTGTTGGCCAAGTGCGGTTACTTGTAATTACTAATTCCCACACTGGCTGCAGCAATGCTCTAATCATGTCAATAATTATGGCCTTTTTGTTGTTGTTCAGAGCTCGATTTTTCTCCTTCAGGTTCGTGTTCGTCAGTCGGTCGTGGTTCCCATCCGTGCAAGCTTACCAAGCTCTTTCTTGTACAATTAAAATGATTCGGTGCCTCGGTAATTAAATTTTGAGCACAGATCTGCTTTTGTGTGTTGAGCAACGAAATCCACAAAAAGATTATTTAATTTTCCCCGTTCGGTATCTTATCCGTGTATATGTATACTTTTATGGAATAATTGATAACTGCGGGCAATGCAATCTCCACGATCTATCTATCAGTTCTTTTATATAATCAGTTTTAACTTTTTTTTTAACTATTTTATCTGGTTGATGATGAGAGAAGACGTTCTATACACTTTTTTTAGCTATTATAATTATAATTAGCTCTGGGATTTTTTCTACATAATAAGAACTAAAGTACAATATTGAGATCTGATTATCAATTCGTTAGAAATTATAGACATTTGCCGATTTCGAGCATAATTTAAATTCTGTTATAAAATTAAAATTATGCATGATAGAAGTTCTTTAGGAAAAATAAAGAGCTAAATGCGCTATATGGAATTTTAAATTTTAAAAGTGATCGCGTGTCCCGTTTTTTCCTCTTCTAAAAGTCCAAAAACTGACGAAAAAAATTCATTATAAATTTTCGAATAAAAATTATGTGTGTATATTGCAATATAATAAAATAAAATGCATCAAAATCTATATAATTTTTACGTCTATAAAATGGTATTGAATAAAATTTGCATACGTAATTTCTGATGTTAGATTCTTTCTTTTATTATTTTCAAAAAATTATCTAGTGACTAAAAAATGAAAGATTTAAAGAAATTTAAATTTTGATAAAACTAAAGTTTCATTTTTATCGATATTTTATTATTATTTATATCCGGAAATTACTTTTTAGGTTTTATATGACTTGATACTTGTAATAAAAATTAAAGTTTTTTTTTGAGAAAACAAACAATGAATAATTGTAAGTAAATGTTGAAAGTGTTATCTCATTAAATATTAAAAAATGAGTATTATTTTATTCTGGAAAATTTGTGAAAATTCGAAAAATCGAAAATTTATTCACTGTATTTGTGAATTATGTATTTTTTATTATTGCTGTTGTTTAAGTAAATAAAATTGCGTTTAAAAACGTTGATTTTTTTTAAATTTTCAATCTCGATTTATTTATTTTATATTTTTCCCGTAATGTTTGCGAATATAAATTACTTTTAATTATATGAATAAGTCCACTTTTTGTAAAAAATGGTATAAAAACACGATATTTTTACGCGTTTGGTCTGTTCGCAGTGGTTAAGAAAACACTGTATGGACAAGGCTGAAAGAATGAAGGCACAGACGTGATTAATTAAATTTTAATTAGATTTTGTGCACATTGAGGTGAGCATAGTGCTTATATATGTATTCGTGAGATAAATTTCGAAGCGTAAAGAGAGCAGAGACAAACAAAAGGGCGAAAGAACAAGTATTTGTGTGAAATTAATTGGACGTTTAATTTTTTTGAAACCAATGCAATATTTTAATCAAAAAAAGAAGACTAAGGAGCAACGTTAAAAAGAATAAAAAACGAAACAAAAAGCGCGTTTAAGCGCTTTTTTGTCTTTCAATATTATTTATTTTATAAAATACTAAAGCGCGTTTATAGAGGAGAAAATGTTAATTATATTGATGAAAGTGAAGAAATAAATTCCAAAGGTTTTGCGAAAAAATAGAGATTAAACAATGGATACTGTTTTTTTTTCTCTGTTAAAAAATATATTTTATTAATAAAAAAGCAAAAGTTTTGTTTTCTGGTTTCGGCGATAAAAAGATTTTCGTTTTTTATTTGGGTTCAGTTTTTGCGATTTTTATATAAAATTTTAAGAAATAATGATCATTTTTGTAATAAATTGCTATGAAAATTTAGGGCGTCATAAAAACGAGCGTGTGATGCGTCGCGATGCCCACCCTGTCCGCGGCGCTTGAACTGAGTCCTGGCAGCGGTAAAGTGCGGCCGAAGTCGGACGCGGTCAGCGCCGTCAATAATAACAGCGTCGCGGTGGCGGTCATGAGTCCGGAGCAGGAGGCGAGTCCGCCGCCAGCCGCACCCGGAGCGTCTCCGTCGCCGCCGAACACTACGGCACGACTGTTTACGTCGCCGGTCGCTACTGCAGCCGCTGTAACGAGTACTGCGTCACCGACGACGTTGCCTATGAATTTGCAACAGCAGCAACAACAACAGTCGACACAACAGCAACGGGCTGCTGATGATTCCACGGCTTCGGGTGCGGCCAGCTCTGATGTTGAACAGTTCTCCGGTAAAATCGTGTACAATGCGGACGGTTCTGCTTATATATTCGAAGATAGTACGGCGACCAGTAGTAATAACAGTGATAATGAAGCGGACCAGACTAGTACCACTGCTGGGGGTGCTGAATCGTTACCGGAACCATTGCCGCAATTGCAAGCAGTTTATGTGTCGCGGCTATTGCGACAACAGCAGGCTGAGTTTCCAGCCGTACATAGTTACCGTGTAGTCGCGTTACGAGATGCGAAATTGCCGCGACCGCTTTCTGTGCCCGTGAAACCGATCTTGATGTGTTTTATGTGTAAGCTAAGCTTTGGCTTTGCACGTTCTTTTGTCAATCATGCACAGTCTGAGCACGGAGTGCGGTTTACGGATACGGAACGCGATATTCTGTCGGCTGACTGCTCCGCCATACTACAGTCGGTCGGCAGCGACAAAACGCCAACAGTCTCTCTGCTCGAATCACTTATGCCGCCGTCATCGATGGCAATGATGCAACAATTAATCGAACAGCAGCAGCAGCAGCAGCAGCATCAGCAACTGTCACCACACCACAATTCTTTCAAACCACAACCAGGGTCCGGTATAATAACAACTTCATCGGCAGAGCCGTTAAATATGTCGCGTACAACACCGACGTCATCAACAAATGCGACATTACTGCTCAATAGTTCTACAGCATCCGGAACTGTGGCCAGTACAAATTCTTCACCATCGCCTACACTTTCTTCCAGCTTTTTAACCGGTACTACAATCGGTGTATGTCCCGAGCACATGCATGGTCGACCATCTGGCGTCGATTGCTCTCGGTGTGAACTGATTTTGGCATCTAGTCGTTTAGGCGCAAGTGCCACTAGCGCTGGCGGTAACCTAACCAACGTGCATAGTCGTAATTCGTGCAAAACGCTTAAGTGCCCGAAATGCAATTGGCATTATAAATATCAAGAAACGCTTGAAATCCACATGAAAGAAAAACATCCGGAAGCGGAGACCAGTTGCTTATATTGTATTGCCGGTCAGCCGCATCCACGGCTTGCTCGTGGAGAAACCTATACGTGCGGCTATAAACCATACCGATGTGAAGTGTGCAATTACTCAACAACGACCAAAGGCAATCTCAGTATTCATATGCAATCCGATAAACATTTAAACAATATGCAAGAGTTGCAAAATGGCGGTCAGCCAAATGCAGAACCGCCGAAGTCAACAACACCTCTCGGGGCTAATGCTGGTCCAGCGTCGAATATCGCAGTGTCAGGAGCAAACGGTGGCTCGGCGCTGTTGCATCATCATCACCATCATCAAACAACGCAACAGTCTATACAGTCAAAGCCGAAGCCTAGTTTTCGTTGTGACGTGTGCAATTATGAGACGAATGTGGCACGAAATTTACGCATTCATATGACGTCTGAGAAGCATACGCACAATATGTTAGTATTACAGCAAAACGTGAAACACATGCAGACGTTATCAGTGTTGCAGAGTCATCAGCAACAACAACAGCAACAGCAACAGTTAGAAACGCTTTTTGGCACTGATCGCAACACGATTTACGAAAAGCCCGAAGCGGCTCTTGCAGATATGGCGTACAATCAAGCACTCTTAATCCAGATGATGACCGGTGGTCAAATGCCAGGCCACGGCGATTTGGTTGCTGCTCATCATTCTGCAGATTTGGGTTTAAATCCAGATACAATGGAACCACCTCCAGAGCCAGCTGATCCGGATCCAGAGCGCGTGTTTCATTGTTGTGTGTGCAATGTTTTCGCTTCAGATAGTCTAGACGAACTTGGCCGGCATTTGTCCATGGACCGGACACGGTTACGTGAACAAGAGATTTTGGCCCTTGTAGCCGGTCATTACGTTTGCAAGTTGTGCACGTACAAAACGAACTTGAAGGCCAACTTTCAACTGCATTGTAAGACTGATAAGCATCTGCAACGGTTGCAACATGTCAATCATATCAAGGAAGGCGGTGTACGAAACGAATGGAAACTGAAATATGCGACAGCGGCGACCGCGTGTAGCGGTGGCGTTCAGGTACGGTGTAACGCGTGTGACTACTACACGAACTCTGCACATAAGTTGCAATTGCACGCCTCTAGCGGCCGGCACGAGGCTGGTGCGGCTCTGTTGCGGCATCTTGTCGAAAAACAGGCGGAAATTATGTGCGGCTCGCCATCCAAACAAACAGTTGTTGCGTATCATTGCATCTTATGCGACTTTACTGTAAACAATCGATTGCCTTTGCTGCAGCACATCAGATCATTAAAGCATTTACATATTGAACAATTGCACCAATTACAACGACGGGCTGAAGGTAAAGATACTCCGTTGGAGATTGGTGACGTATTCCAAGTGGTACTACGGCCTAAAACCGAATCATCGCCGGCCACCTCAATTAAATCAGGTACTTACTTTACTACAAATCTTGACTATTTTGTTGAAATTCTCTTGGAAAATTCACATTTTAAATTAAGTTCTGGTAAATTAAACTCAAGAAAAGCAATTTGCTCTGTTCGCTCCGGAACTTATTATTATGACCAATTTTCTGATTAATAAGAAATTACCTTTTTATCATCGTTTTGGTTTTTCTTTAAGCTTTTATAATTACTTGTTAAAAGCGTACTCTTAACTTTTTTAAGTTATTAAGCGTTTGGTTTTGTTTTCAACATTAATATTTTTCGAGGAATAAATTAAAAATTTTAAATTATTAACAATTTCAGTAATAAAATAAATGTCTCATTTGACTTTTAACTTTAAGATAGTAAATTCATATTGCCTATTAAAGAACGTTTACCGTCATCTATTTTTAAAAATTAATTTAGTTTATTAATAAGTTTTTAAATATACTTTTGATAAATCAACGTCTGCTTTTACACTTGGTATTTACATACGTATTACATACATTTAAATCACATAAACATATGTTTGCATTTAAAGTTTATAGTTTAATTAATTTAAGTAATTTTATCAACAAATATATTAAATAGTTAGTCTTTATTATAGCTAATGTTCAAATATGTAATAACAATTAAAACTTTGTTGGCAGTTTTTGAATAAGATTACTTACAAACGAATATTAAAATACAGATAAAATTTTATTGAAATTGCTATACGTTAATGCTAGAGTTATATTTTTAAGACGTAGAGAAAGATAGAACCTAATTAACTTAGCCAATTTAGTTAATTAACACTTCCTTTTTTAAGTAATTTACATTTAATTGATATCAACTTTTATTTTGCAAATATTGAATTGTTTTGATGGCGCTTTTTTAAAAATAAATATATGTGCTAATAAATTTTAAAAAAGCAACAAAAGATAAGAAATTTTGGGGTTTTATTTAATTAATTACTGAACCTTCTCACGATGTGTGCGTTATACAAATATAATTTAAGTCACAAAAACTATGTTCCTTTTCTAACAAAAGATATAAATTTAGTATATTACTTTATTATATTTTACTCGTTTAATGATTTAGCTTTAAAATAAACAAAAATTTTAAAATAATATGACTTTAGATGTATAATTTTATTACATTAGTCAAATTTTTAGTGTTAGATAAAAGATTATTACTCTAAACGAGAATTATATATTGAGAAAACTAAGTTTTGTATCGGGTTAGATTTTTAATTAATTTTATACTAATAACTTAAAATTTGCATAAGTAACTTTATTTCGTTGTAAACATTTGGAAATTGATTTTATAAAAAGGAGTTTATAAGTATTTTAACAGAAATTATACTATTAAAAAGTGATAACTTTTAAAATATTTTATTCCATTTATTAATTTTATTAATATAGAGAATCCGATTTAATGTGAATTTTATTATTGTTTATCAATGAATTGCATTTAAAAGAATAATGTAGGTTTCAGTTTCAAAAGTTGAAATATATTGGTCCATTTTCAACAACCCATATTTTTATTGTATATTCTATCAAAATTTGATAGGTTTAAATTTAAGTATTCAGCAATGGATATTCGGAATGTATGGGTTCAAAGGTGTATTTAATGTGTATGTAAGTATGTCTGTATATATTTGCTACTTCTTCTACATCATAAGTATTAGAAAAAGACCTATACATGTTTACACTACTATATTATTTCAAGAGTTCAATATCGAAAGCATATAAGTCTTGAGGAGGAGGTTGATAATAGTTATGAAAAAATTTGAATTTGTAATAAATTTTTGTTTTCTTTGTGAAAAACAGTATGTATAACCTGTATTGTATCACAATAGGCATTAATGGAGATTCATTATAGATATGAAAGTTATAGAAAATAAAATGAAAACATATTTATGTTATTTGAGTCCAATAAAGTGAATATAAGTGAACAGTTTAACACTTATTTCGTAGAAGGCCGATGGTTCTTTGAAATAATATATTGTAATATTATAATGCTAACGTCCTTAAAAATTATAGTAGTTTAAACAGATTTTAAGAATTGTTTTTTAAGAGTTATCGCGAAAAGACCTTAAATAGCATGTACATATTTAAAGTTATTTTGATTTAATTTAATACGCATCCATATCAATATTATATTCGGTCTGCTAATCATTTCACAATCTTTTAATGAATTTAATTTTTATTCAATTGTTTTCTTCTATGAAAGCTTTTAAAAATATTTTAACTTTGTTTTTCTACAATAATTTTAAGTTTTTTTTTAATAATTCAGTATTTAATAGTTGAGATGTCAAACATGTTTATTTTGGAATCAAATCGATGAGAGAAGACTTTAAAAATAAATCAACCCATATTTTTTATTACTTATAAAAACAAATAACATTATTTCATAAATATATTGCTTTTAATTGACGTCTATAGGTTTGTGACCATGGATTAATAACATGGAATTTATGCGCATAAAAAAATTTCTTAGGTAAAGCTCTTGGAATCATAGGTTAAAATTTAATCTACGCATGTGCAGAAAAGCAATTGTTTTCCTATACAGACTTGATAACTAATTATAAATCTTTAAACACAAAGAAAAAAAGGTTTATAAATTTGAAAAATTGTTAATTTCGTGTAAAATAAGTAAAGAAGTAATCTATTTTCAATTTATATTAATGATAACTATAGTAAGACAGTTCAAATATACGTCACGGGCCAAAATCAATACAGATCTAAAATACATAGTGTTTACTGAAATAATGTCACACAAATCCATATCATTATTCTTTGATTGTGATTTAAAAATTTGTTATGTATATGAGCTTCGTAAAGGTAACTAATAAAACTCATAATTTTTTGTAAGCATTCAAAGATTTTTATATAGCAAGTTTGATTAAATTAAATAGAAACAGCATTTTGAAATAATAAAGAAATATTGAACAGGTGTTAAAGATATTTTTAGAATAAACATTAGTTTAAATATGTCCTTAGGATAGTATTTCTCTGCCTCTTTTAAGGCGTGACTTTCTATGACAGTAAAAAATACTATTACTCCTATAGATTTCTTATTTAATGCTATTAAATACTTTTTTTTCATATTTCGAAAAATATATATATTGTAAAAAAGCTAATGAAACTTTCAAGATTTTGTCATCTAAGACTATCTTTATTATGGAGCTTTAATAAGAAATAACATTTAGCTAAAAGTATAATAGAAATTCACATTAAATATAAATAAAATGTATTGAATGAATATTTTGAAAATTTCTTATCTTAGTGACTATGATGATCAATTCAAATTAGAAATATATACAGTTGTTTTTAATTACTTTGTTTAAGAAATTAAATAATTGTACAATATGAAAAATTTTTGCAACTTAATTTTGTTGTATTTTAAGAAAGAGAAAAATAAATTCAAGTCTCTTTAATAGACTTTTTCGGACTTGAAAAGCATTGAAACATTTCAAAATTCTAAACTTCATGAGAAAATTATACTAGTTTTAAAGGGGCTATACTGTTTTACATTGAGTGCCATTGAATTAAATTGATATTTGGAGAAATTAATTTGTTTGTTTTGGAGAACCACATATATTTTCTAAATTTAATATTTATACGTGCCAAACAAAGCAAAAATTTAAAAAGTATAAATTTTTTTAATAAGGAATTTTATGAATTCCAGTGTGATTTTGATTTAATTTCAAATGAAATTTATAACAAATCCAAGTGCAATTTTAAGGATAACAACTGAAGAAAGTGATATTTAAATGCATGCTACAATTTAAATTGAAATTATTAAGAAAGCTTGTAGAAATATAATTAAAAGTTGAAATTTCAATAAAAATGTCTAAAAAACTCCAATTTGATTATTCTATCTGGAATAAATTTGAAGAAATTGGACAAGTGATAAAATTTAGTTAATTTTCAATTAGTTTAGTTTGTTGGGCGGTTAAAAATAGTAGGTTATGACTACCAGATTACTTAAATTAAGTGTGATTTACGAGCTTAAGTTAAAAAATACGAAATTTCTCATTCAGAAAGTTAATTATTTTAGTCAAGTATGTCGATATAATATAGTTACTTAAATTAAGCAATTTTCTAGCTGTTAGAAGCCTTAATCTTAATATAATATAGTTTGGTTGGTTTTCGCTAATTTCTGTTTTTAGCAAACAAAATCGTATATTTTAAAACAAGTGACAGAATTAATTTTCATTTTAATTGAATTATATAATATAAAGTAGGCTAAAAAAGGAAATTTACAAATTAAATTTCGCAAAATAAGGAAGTTTTTTAATTAAAGAAACTTAAGAAGAAAAAACGAACGGGAAAATTAAATTGTTTGAGAAATTGAAATTTTTAATTTATTCTATTTACGTTTGGTGGAAAAAGGTGGCAATTTTTGAAAATTTAAAATTAATAAAAAGTTCGTGCTGTGTGCTGGAGTCGATCTTGCAGTTGTTTTCTTCCCGGGCATTGTCATTACAAAAGGAGTGTTCGGAAATGTGCCCGGGAAGTGCGCATATTTTCATCTACATTTATCAAAAAAACAAAAATTTAAAATGCAAATTTCGTTTGTTCAGTTTGTTCGCGCGTCAGAAATGAACTGAAACACCGCCAACCTGTACGCGCTTCTAGGATAGGGAAATCGCTGATTTAGGCATTGGAGCTTTTAGGGCAGCTTTGGCAACAGCGTTCGTGGGGTTGGTTTCAGTGAGGGGGGGGGAGGTGTGTGAGTGAGGGTTGTAGTAGCAAAGTTTAATTTTTGCGTTTTATTGCTAGCAACAATGTAGAAATCGCGCAGCGCGTAAAAATGCAAAAAAATTATCAATACTTTTGTTCGTTCAAAAATAATAATAACAATGATACAGCGGAAACAAACGAGAAGACGCTGGAGAACGCATGATTGTTTGGCGTAAAGAGAGCAAATTAAGGGCGAAACTGGGCCACACGCTTACATGTAATTAAAAAAGATTTTGCGGAAAAGAGTAGCGCAACAATCGGGGAACGTGCCTAGGACCAGTGGAGAATCGCACCGTAACAGGGAACGGTCCAATAACAAACGAGCAAAATGGGAAGCGTTTTAATGAGAATTTCGCGCAACTTTAATTAAAACAATGCATCGACACTTCGCGCTCTCTTATTGGCCTTTTAGCCCGGGTACTTGTGACGCTTCGGAGCGTCGCAAAACGTACTAAAAACGCAATACCTTGTTAAAAACCACTAAGAAACCCCTGGAATGCACACAGAATTAATTAGAAATTATGGTCAATTTCTTTAGCCGCTGTTGTTTTATTCGCCATAAAGTCGTAATAAAAATTAATTTTTTGACCGTTTATCAGATTTGTTAGCTGTAATAAATGGTAATGGCTTCGATATGAGCTTTTTTACAGACGGCATAAGCACACGTTTCTTTTTACGGACGAACGGAGCGAATTGATTTTTCCTTTTTGTTTTTTAATGAAAAACTTTGCTCGCATTCGAAGAAAATTTCATTTGGAAACTTTAACAAAACTCATTACTTTTATCTCTGTGTACAAAGACAACTATTTCTTATCGCGCCCTATTCCTTTAGTAAAATAGCAAACAAAGCTTACAGGTAACATTAATCGACCAAAATTCGTGTTCTTATCTGTCGAAAAAGTTCATAAAAGAGTTTTGTTTTAATCCGATTAGAAAACCGTAAAAAGATTCGAACAATAATTAGAAAAAAGTCATTAAAATTTTTCAGTTTATGTCCGAAAAAAGAAGATTTTTTATTAACTCTAAGTTTACTAACAGGAGAAAATTAGTTTCCCTGATCCATGATCAAATAGAACAGTCCGAAAAAGTAAAGCATTGTAAAAATACCAAATATAGTAATTTCTAAAGCTTTTCTCTTTTCATAGCGAAAATTTTGTTTAAAAGCTTTAAAGTTCTGTTTTTTGTTCATTGTTAATTTTGTTCTTTAACGGTAAATTTTATTACGGGCTTTTGCGTTTTATTATTTTATTTAGGCTTTTTCAGCAAAAACAACATTTCCTCTTTAAAAATTCAAAGATGAGAAGTTATCCTTTTTAATTCCTGAATGAATGTTTTCTTCCCGAAAAAAAAAAATGAAATCGTGTCCAGGTATAATTAATATTTTTCTCTCATTTTTCTCGTTTTTTGTTGTTGTTTTGTTAGCATTATTATTTCTTTTTAAGCCACAAGAAATTTTTTTTCAAAAAAATATATAATAAATTATTATATTATTATAATAACAAACACCTTTTTAAGAAAATGTTAATTAATTTTTTACCGATTCCATCTGGTTATAGAGAAAGTTATTTTTCTTTTTGTTCTTCGTAAAAAGTTGTTTAATAGTCATTCTAGAAATTTTTCAAAATTATAAATTTTTATTCAAGACAATTACGTTGATTAATTAACATACAATAATCGGTCGAATTTCGATCGATTTAGATGTCGCGGTTAGGTGAAATTGGTCAATAAACACAATTCAAGAAATTAACCGAATAATTAATGTACTAAAAAACGGCTAATCGTTATGCACGCTTTTTCTCTACTATTTCACATTTTATTGCTTTCTTAATTAGAATTTTAAATTATGTAATTTTTATTTTGATACTTTGGAAGTGTTAATATTAAAGTCAAATAGTTTTACATAAATTTTTCCCATAAAAAATAGGTACAATAATTTTAAAAAACTTAATTACAAAAAAGTCTATAATTTAACATTCATTCAGGTTTTTTAAAATACTTCGTTCGGAGTGAGAGAGAGAAAAAGAAATTATAATGAAAACAAGTACAATTCTTGTTTAAATAATTTCATAATTTTTTTAAAGGGTTAATTTATATTAATTTCATGAGATGTGAAATCCGGTAAAAAACGAAAACCTTGATTTCGTTTTTGACAATAAAGATTTATTTGCCATGAAATTTTTTCATCAACAATAATTAAAAAACAAGCTATAAATCATCTTTTTTTATAAAGAACATGTTTTTATTATGTTAAGGGAAAAATTCGCTTAAGAAATTGCGCACATTTTTGCACATTGTTTGCTTTATTTATTTGTTGCGATTATTTCGTTTTGAGAAATTTGTGTGTTGGAAAAAGGCAATGATGACGATAGTCGTAAAATTTATAACGATTTCTTTATATTGTTTCAATCCCATATAGAACACCATAAAGATGATTGTGATAAATTCGCAATGAGTGTTGTAGAAAGTGGTAGGTATCAGCAGCAGCAACAGCAGCAGCAGCAAACGGAGTCAAGTGACGAAACGGCGACTGACGATACTGTTATGAAACAGCAATTGCAAAATTGCCCGTATTGTAATTATTCGAACAGCTCTGAAATGTTGGTTCAGACTCATATCCTAACGCAACACTTAGCGCTAATGAATAATCAGACTAAAGACGACCATTTTGATCATTCGAAGTCACAACAGTCGAATTTTCAATGCCCTCTTTGTCAAGATTCATTCTTTGATCGCACCAGTCTCGAGAAACACGTTGTACAAATTCATTCGGTAAACGTAGAGGGACTACAACGACTACTAATGCTTGTCGAACAGACTCAATGGACGAACCGATCGACGGCTCCTGCAACGACACCAAGCGATCTTTCGGTCGTTACGGGTCACAGTACTGAACCAACGGCATCGCCGAACAATAATAATAGTGATGATAACGAGACTGGTAGCGAATGTGAGACTAGTGAAAAATGCAGCACTTGCTCGAAAAGTTTCAAGAATATCGACGAGCTTTGCTTACATCAGAATGAGACTGGCCATTTGGAATTGAAACAGACGCCTAGTGGTCTGGGGTACTATTGCTGGAAGAAGGGCTGTAATCAATTCTTTTTGAATGCAAACGCGTTACAGTGTCACTTTCGTGACTATCATGCCAAGAATTCAATTAGTCAAATGTCCGTTTCGGAAAAACATGTGTATAAGTATCGGTGCAATCAGTGTTCGCTGGCCTTTAAAACGATCGAAAAGTTGCAGCTTCATTCCCAATATCATCTGATTCGAGATGCGACCAAGTGTGTACTTTGCGGTCGCAGTTTTCGTTCCATTCTAGCGCTACATAAACATGTTGAAAGTTTCCATTGCGAGTTGACTGATGATGAACTGCAAGCTTATAAACAAAGTCTGATGAATAACCCATTATTATTAGCCGGTTTGCAAGGACATATTTTAGACAGTGCAACGGCTAATGATATTCTACGCAATAATAATCGGTCTTCGGACTCTTTAGATGATCCTGATGACACTCTGGATGACACTAGTTCATTACCGATGTCGGATGATGAAGCAAACGATGACGAATCTGGACCAACATCCGGATCATTTTTATCCTCAGCGGCTGGTGGAAATCAGTCACAACCGGTGCTTAGTAAAGAGCAACAGTTCCTAGAAGATTACCTAAATAGCCAATCGGTAGCTGAAGACAATTATACAGATCCAAATCGTAAATATAAATGTCATAGATGTAAAGTAGCGTTTACGCGTCAAAATTACTTGACAGCACATAATAAAACACTACTACATCGAAAAGGTGAAAAGTTAACCTATCCTATGGAAAAATATTTGGATCCGAATAGACCTTACAAATGTGATGTATGCAAAGAAAGTTTCACACAGAAAAATATTTTACTAGTGCATTACAATTCAGTTAGCCATTTGCATAAATTGAAGAGGTCAATGCAAGAACAACAGCAACAACAGCAAAGTACCAGTTTAGTGGGATCTAAAATGTCCTTTTCTACTAATAATAACAATAATGGTAGGAAACATAAAAATTAAGTAATTTTTTTTACTAAATTATTTGTTTTTCTTTCTCCCTGTTATATTAGATGACGACGAGAAGAAAAGATTTCGGTGCAATATTTGCAAAGTGGCATATAGTCAAGGTTCAACGCTTGACATTCATATGCGAAGCGTTCTGCATCAAACTCGTGCAAGTAAACTGCAAGATTTGGCAGCCAGTGGCCAGATTGATTTGTCAAAGCCGCTTATCGAGCAACCGGATTTAGTGCAGTCACCAAAATCGACGTCATCGTCATCAGTTTCATCACAAAATAATAGTATCATAGATGACAAACCGTTGTCTGTAAACACTAGTGCAGCTTTGGTCGCAGTTACATCACCGTCAGTCCAAGATACAGCTATCAGTGCCAATACAGCCTCGGCGGCTATCACTACTACCACCGCAGCCGCTAATAACATTGCAGCTTCCACCACCAATACCATTTCTGTGATAAGCGAAACATCACCGTCTACGTCTCCTAACTCAGGTAGCGTGTTGAACAATAGTAATAATAATCAGCAGCAGCAGCAAGGGATGTTTTTGTGCACGAAATGCAGCTCGACATTCAGCAACCAAGATCAGTTGAGTGTGCACCAGCAACTATATTGTATGTTTGTTACAAATCCGAACGGATCGACAACGAACGCAACGAATGCAGCAGCGGCTGCGGCCGCTGCCGCGTCCATGATGGCGCTGTATCAGGAACAGGCACGAAATTCGCCATTGGCTGCTGCTGCGCAAGCTGAACTTGAACTATTTCAAAGTGTGTTGAACGGCAATAATAACAACGTTAACAATAGTAAATTCGGCTTTGCGAAAAAAACCGGTTCGCAAATTTATAAACATTTATTGGAAGGCTTCGGCTTCGACTTAGTCATGCAATACAATGAAAACCATCAGAAGCGGCAAAAGATGCCAACCAGTGGTCTGTCTGTATCGTCACCGTCATCGTCGCCGCCGCCGCCGTCACAACGGCAGCAGACGCCGATGCCGGACGACGATTATGAAGCGGCAACACTGCCGGAACTTAGTAAATCGGTATGTCAGCATTGCAATAAAGAGTTCTCAAGTGTGTGGGTGTTGAAGTCGCATTGTGAAGAGATCCATAAAGATCTGGTGCCGCACGCTTTTCTCGAAAAGTATGCGCAACACTTTAAAAGTGAGTACGATAAAAAATATTCTCTAATCACTGCTGCTACTACTACGTCTGCTTCTTTAGCTACCGGTGCGGGTGATACGAGTGGTGGCCAGTTAACGGGCGATACAAACGATGCGATTCCGGACGCTGCTAACGACAGCGGTACTGGTAGTAGCAGCAGCAACTGCGGCGGCGGCGGTGGCGAAGGCGGTGATGTAGTCAGCAATAATGATGGTGGCGGCAATGATAACGATGCTGTAACTGGTGATTTGACCGAACCAAAAGCTTCCAGCGGTCCCGTTAGTCCGGCCGTGTCCACAACGTCGAATGTAGGCACGACTGCCGGTGCCGATTCGACGCCTGCTTCTGCTGCTAATATTCAAGCGCTGCTGGCTCAAAGTATGGCAGCCGCAGCCGCAGCAGCTGCCGCCCAAAATCCAATGGCGTTAGCAGAAATGCAAGCCGCTTTGAACATGATGCAAATGCAACAATTGAGCAATTTCAATCCAATGATGCTACAAATGATGAACATGGGTTTACCAATGGGATTGAATGCTCTTGCAGCCATGAATTTACAACCACCTCTAGTACCACTAATGATGCCGCCACCTTCTTTCGAACACTTATCACAATTAGCCGCTGCCGCTGCGGCCGCAAGTTCTACCAGTACTGCAAATACCAGCTCTGTAACGGCTTCGGGACCGGAGTCGCAAACGGCGGCTACAACAGCAGCCGCTGCCGCAGCCGCACTACTAGCCAAGCAACAAGCTGCCTTATTGCAACAGCAGCAGCAACAACAGCAACAATCGGTAAGTGATTTTTTTATCCTATTACTTCAATTAAAGTAATTAAATTAATTACATGGCAATAAAGCTATTACTTTCACCCAATTACATTCAGCGAGAAGAAACAAAAAGAAGAAACCAAAATGTTTTTAAATAGAATAATTAAATTGTTCGCATCTTTTATCACATAATGTTTGTGAGGATCGTGTTTCAAATCGTGCCTTGTATTAGATTTCAAAGTCATTCTAATTCAATTGAATCAATTTAATTTCGCCTTAACGTCATTAACAAAAGAAATAATGCTTTCGTCGCGATTGTTAATTTTTAGAACTCGCAGTGACTAATTGAAACGATTTATTCGCTTTATTTTTGTGCCGTATTATTAAGTCATAAAACTGGCTGAAATATTTTCGCAATATAATCGTTCTATAATTTAAAAACAAAGCCGTTTAAGATTTCTGTTTTTTATCAATAAGATTTTTTCCAATTGACTCTGTAGCAGTTTCTGCACAAATTTCAAAGTGTGTTACGCAAATTACATGCCGTTTTGTGGGTGGTCTGTTTTTTTCCCTCGAAGTTCGTTATTTCAAACAAAGATCAAATTTTATTGGAGCACTTTCTAGTGTAAATGAATAGAGTAGAAAAGCTTACCTGTGTACAAATTAAGTTTGAGGAAATGCAACGAGAGAAATTAACGCTGGAAAATGTCAATATTTTCGTCTTCGAATCATTATATAACGTCAAAGTTGTTGCTCAAATACGATTTTTTTGATTTTATTATTATTGTATACATTGAATTTTCTAAATTATTTTCTTTTATTAAAAATAATAAAAATAAATTTCAGTTTGAAATTTAGGGTACGATGAAATAATAAAAAAAGTGTTTGAACGCTTAGGACGATTTTCTATTGAAAATCAATATACTGATAAAATTTAAGTAAGTAAATGCACATTTTATTGAGCTTACCTTTCAATCAATATTTACTGTTCTTCACGTTCTACGCATTTTTATCTATACCTAGAACTATATAGCAAATAGAGAATTATTTGTTTTCTTAAAATAATATTTTTGCTATTTTGTGAGTTTATACTAATAGCTTTAGCAATCTTAATCACAACAAGGCTTAAGTTTTTAAGAACTTCTTATTTCTCTAATATTATTGTCTAGATGTGCTCTAAATATAATTTAAATTTCTACTTTTCGAATAAGTAGAAAACGTACTTTGAAATTAGTATGTATGCACTTAAAAATAAAAGATGTACAACATACATTACTTTAAAAACTGGTGCCATTAAATACTTGAAAACGGTTTTTAGTTCTTTGTAATTATAAAAATAAAATGACACATAACTTTAAGCACTAGTAAAAAGTCCTGGGACTCACTAAAAACAAATCCCTGAACAGTTTTACATGTTCTTAAGCTATTGCTTTTTCATTTGAATTTTTGACCCAAGTTAAATTTTTGAAATTTTCGAAGAAATTTTAAAAACTTTGTTTTGTTTAGGTGACTCATTTTGAGTGGTTCTAAATATACAGTAGAGCAGGGGCTTCCAACCTTTTTGTACTCTAGAGCACATTATAAAATATCAGTAGGGTGGCGGGCACCACTTAGTTTTAATCGACAAACAGCTTCCATAATTTCTCATTTTTGCATAATTTATTTTCTTATATTTCTAATTTTTAAATAAATAATAAACAAAAATGATTTAAAATTATGAATTACACTAGCCAACAAATACAAACTTTTTTCTTTTACCTCGAACACTCGATATATTTTTTAAAAGCCTACAATAAGTGTATTACAAAAATGGCAAAATTTTTGAATTTTTAAAAGCCAATTTTTCGGAGAGGGTAAAAATGTGATTTTTCACTTTAAAATTTTTTTCCAACTGATTGAAACTACATAGATACATGAAATATGATGAAAAACATTCAAAAAATATCCTCTTATTACTGTATAAAATTTTATTGAAATAGCTATTATAGGGCCTAAGATATTGGTTTTAAAAGCCAAAAAAACGGCAAAAAATCGCGTTTTTTCAATTTATATTTTGCACCTTTTCTCCAACAATAACCTCGTCCATGAAAACCTAATCACTTTATTATAAATTTTTT
>AGDA01062771.1:0-11223 GCA_000281935.1 Mengenilla moldrzyki | reverse complement strand
AGGATATTACTAATAAACACTCGCGTTAATTATAATAATGATTTTTATTAATAGTTAAGAAGTTTAAACTTTCGAATTAGCGTAGGGATGGAGAATGAATATACGCAATTTTAGTTCGCCTTTTTATAATAGCAAAAACCAATAAGACCCAATTAATGACTCATTACTTTTTACGATCTGTCAATAATATTTTTAACCCTTTGCACTCGTATGTCCAGTGTCAACCACCAAAGCCTTTTTACCGTTCCACTCGTATGTCTGCTCTCAGTCACCACAGCAAGGAACTATACGAGTCGTATACTGTATGTATTCACAAAGAAATTACTAAATCTTGTTTACTCATCCTAAACTTGTATGTTATGTATATCTGCTGTATCGACGGAAATTAATTCCGAGTAGTACGATACTCATCTCCAAATTTAATCCGAGTGCAAAGGGTTAATTTTGAATTATTTTTTCTTAGTTTTTTTTCTACATTACTTTGTATTAGAGTTTAAAATTGCAAAATTTCTTAACTGTTGCTTTAATTAGTCATCCGTAAATTTTTTAGAAATATCGTTTTTCTTTTGATATCAATTGTCTGTATGTAGTTTCGCAATCACTGTAAACTCTTTTTTAGTTACGTAATTCATTAGCTAACCGTTTTTTATAAATATAAAAGTAAATTAATATAAATATAAATTAATATAAAATAGTAATATACTAAAATTATATAATTTTGGCGCCGATCATAACAATTTATTTGAGAACGCAATATAAAAAATTTTTTTAAATTGAAAATTGTTATCTATCCTTGAAATCACTATCCAATGAACTAAAATCTTTTTTATTTTCTAGTGATATATTTATGTAATTAAACCGAGTTTGCAACGATTAACACAAATTATAGAAATAATAGAATTTTGCATTTCCATGAAAAATCATCTAAAAAATTTTTTGTAATTTTCCTGAAAGAATCAGGTTGTGACAAACTTATCACTATTATATTACTATAAAAAATAATTTTGAATAACTTAAAAGAAACAACTCTGAAACAAGTTGTCTTTAGAATTGAAAAGCACTTCTCGCTGTGATGTTGTAAAAAAGGTAAATCACTAATATAGTGGACTTTACCAAAATTATAATGTTCACATTAATTTCAGTCAGACCAAGCGATTTTCATTAGAAGCTATTCATTGTAATACATTTTTTTATATATCACAAGTATAGCTTTTTTGCTGCTATTCCTGTGTTAAAATTTTTTTCAGTTATCACTAATTGTATAAAACTAGTATACTTAATTATTACATTGAGGAAAAAATTATGTCTATATAATACAGAAATTATATTTCCACTATAATATATCACAAAAAATTTCTTCTTTCAGATATACTGTGAAAGCGAATAGACCTTTTTTGGCGGCAACCTGGTTACCTTTGGTTGCGACTTTTTGTATTTTGGCGAACTTTGTTGTAACTTTTCGTAACCGTTTTTGTATCTGTATTATGAAGGGCTAAAAACACAGAAGATACAGATACGCCGACTCCATTTTGAGTGGTTCTGAGCGGTTATGGACAAAAGATGGCGCGTTGAGTGATCATATCTAATTTTATTACTAATGACGCCAAAGTTTCAAATAAGGGTATAGTGTTTTAGTTGTTAAAAACGTACAACGAAAATTTCCAAATAAAGTTCTCTTACTTTTTTTACACTACTAATCAATACCAACTTAAATTTTCAGGGTTTTTTATTTTCAAAATGGAGTCGGCGTGTCTGTATTTTTTGTGCTAAAAATAATGTTTGTAACGGGTTTTTAAAAATACTTAACGTAAGCAATTCACTGCGCTCGTAAGCTATTCTTTGTTCTGATTTAACTGCAGAAAAATAACCTAAAATTTAAGATCACAATTTTAAACATTTTTTTAAAAGCACGCAGAATACAGACTTTTTACTCTGTGTTTTTAAAATTCAAATACTTAAAACGTCTTCGAAAACTTCCCCTAATCCTGATTAATCACGATTCATTAAGATTGAGTTTTCGAACAGCCAATTTTTGTATATGTAAATCTTAAAAGGTTGATCATACAGATCGCACAAATCTTGATAAATTTTCATCGATTTTCACGCACCTCAAAAAAAGTAAGATGCGTCCAGATGAAAAAAACACGATTTTAAGCTTCACGATGTATCGTGGATACATCGTGGGCGTATCGTGATTCCTTTTCGAACATGGTGCATTATTTTTCGAAGACGGCTTTAAAAAAGAAAATGAAAATTAAACATGGTCGTAACTGATTTTGTCGAAAATTGGTTGCAACCTGATTTTTAACTCGAATTAACCAAGAAAATAACCAGGTTGCATACCAAAAAAGGCCTAATAATTTATAGGATTTATTTGTTAGATTTTAATAACTTTTTGTTTTTCAAAGGATTACTTACAGAGGAGAAAGAAATTAAACTTTTAAGGGGCGAAACTTGTAATTCTCTGCGGTGTCTATTCTGTACTTGGTGAAATTAATAATATAACTGAGGGAAATTTATTAAAAAACAAAAAGTATTAAGATTGATTTCAAACACAATAAAATAACTCAATGAGTGCATTCACTTATTCAAAGGTTTTACACTTTTTGGGTAAAGCAAAATGGTGATCATTGTGCGTTCTGTGCTCTGGTAATGACGAAAAGTACAGTGTTGCCATGGTGTATTTTTTATATATCATTTTCAATGCGAAAATAAATAGAGGGGAAAGTTACAGAAGTAAACGTTGATGAGACATTTTGCAGTCCACAATACACCTGTATCCACAATATTTTGTATGGATTCATACATTTTGCTCTAAACGTGAAAAATATCATAAACTTAACAAGGCAACACTGTATTCTACGTCAATACTAGAACACAGAACGAACAGTATACACCATTTAGATGTACTCAAAAAGTGTAAAATCCTTGAATTAGTGAATGCAGCCAATGTATCTGAAAAAATATCCTTACTTTTTTGGTCATATTTACAATAAAGCTTATTACTTTTCATTCACATAAGCAAACTTTTTATAAATTTTTGAAAATTTATAGTTTAACAATATATTAAATTTTCCAAATTTATGCAGTCGTAACTTTTAAAGTTTAAGTTTAAAAAATTACATTATTTCCTTTTGTATAACTTATTAATAAAATAAACGCTGTAAAAACGCGTCTCGCCCGTATAGCACAATTAAAATGCATTTAAATGTCTATTGTGTAATAAACATTTATTTTTGTACATAATCTTTTTTCTAGTAAAACACCATTAAACGCTTAACCCCTTGCCTTATAATTCGAACAAGATTGTGTGTGCCACTTTCGAGTTTTTCACTTTTGGCCAAAAAGAATCATAATGTGTTTGATACGAGGTTCTTATTTTAGGCACAGTTGTACGATCACGTCTCCCAAATGTTGTTTTAAGGCAAAGGGTTAATAAGCATTAAACATGAATGTGCTTACATTTAATAAACGTAAAATATACGAATTTTATGCAAAAATGCTTACAAAATTATAGATTTTTCAAATTTTCGCCGATATTATTTATTTGAGTCCTAAACATAAATCAATTTATTAAACACTGTGTTATATGGAAAATTTTGTAAAGCTTCAGATGATTTTCCATGGAATGTCCCTTTTTAAATTCAACATTAATTCGAACTTTGTTATTCTTTATACATAACAGTACGTGATACCGGATGTTTTGTTGCATTCAAAATGTAATTTATGCCGTCAAATCAAAAGTAATACAACACAAGTCGCTTCTGGCTTGCTTATTCCCATGATTGCCGCTCCTTTAGCATGCTATTCAGTATACATGATCAAATGTAGCACGTTTTATATATTTTATTTAATCATGTATTTGAAAAAAAAAAAAAAAATGTTCGCTGCATCATATAGCACAATCGACGTACCACCAATTACAAATTTAACGAAAACATTTGAACTGCTAAGAAAGCATTTTCGCCCAATTAAATTCAGTCTTCTCGCAATGTTCATGTTACATGTTCTAGTTACAACTACTGTGACTTATTTAGAAGATTATCAGTTTAATTACATTGAACAGAAACTCAAATCTTTTGAGAAAGAATTAGATAAATATTATTTAGAAAATATAAAAGAGTAATGTTTTCTTTGTTAAACTTGTGAGTCTAATTGATTTTCGAATAATATGAATACTTAAGGATTTTAATAAATTCATTACAAAATTCAAATTGTTGAAAGCATTCAATTTTTTAGATTTTTTAAGAAAATAAATATATGCTAATCAATTCTGTTTATTGCATTCAATTTTTTTGTTTCCTTTATGCGTAATCTATTCTACAAAAAATCATAGAATAAGTATATAAAAGGAAACATTTAATGCGATTCTCACAGAAAAGTTTTGTTGTTTTCCTTGATCTTTCATGCTTTTTCTTATCAATCGAATGTCCCATGACTTACAATGAAAAGTTTTTGTCTTTAAAACATAAAGCGAATCAAACAAAATTAACTGTTTCATTACTTATTAATATTGATAGCGACATATTAGAAAAATTTCTAACAATAATTAAATAAAAAATTTAAATTTTTTAACGTGCTCGAAGATCATATTAGGTGACCGCAAATCAGTGTCGTATTTAAATAAGAAAAGAATATGTGAGTAATTAAAAAAAAACTTTGCTGCAAAATTGACTAAAGCAGGAGTGCTCAACTCAAATAGGTTAGTGGGCCAAACAAGATATTACTAAACTGAAGTGGGCCGTACATATCAATGTAATACAAAAAATTATTGAAAATATTTTTATTGTGCAACTTTTAAAATATTTTATTACCTTAAGATTAATGTTGTCCGCTTTTTTCTATTTTATTTGGTTTTTTTTAAATTAACGAATAATTTAATTTATTTTACATATATTTAAAATAATATAAGGCAGTTAAATCTTTGATTGCGCCGCAAAAAATCCTTAAATGGGCCGCATGCGGCCCGCGGGTTGGACACTCCTAGACTAAAGCTTTTCATCTCTATGTTTATTCTATTTAAAGAGCCATATATGTTTGAAAATATAACTCCTTGATTTAATTTATTTTCAGCATTGAATTTATTTAATTCAGTAATAAATCAATTTAATAAGACACAATGTTTCAAAATTCCAACTCTAAATTCTTCAATCCCTTGAAGGATTTTTAATCAGTCAAATTTTTATCCAATTATAGGTCACTATTTTTTACAGAACACAAGGAAATTCTAAGTTCTTAGAAATACAAATATTATTTTAATCATTGTTAGTTATAAATTTATATTTACAAAAATTTTCCTCCAATTACATTTTTTTGAATTAAAATAAAAACATCGATATTTATGTAAAACTAACGTTCACAAATATGTAGTAAGGCTGATTCATATTAGGCGTTCTATTTCTGCTTTTCGTATCTGTAAAATATGTTTACGTTTATTTTATAAAAAAATGCGGCAGAATTGAAAATGTGAACACTTACAGCTGTTTACAGCAAATAATATTTTATTGATACGGAACGAAGCGAACATATGATGTATTATCCGATTCGTCTTTTAAAAGACCGCAATTTGTCCTGTTAATAATGATCAAAGTATTATTAATTTCTATTGTAATTATTCGTAAACCATATACATCAGAGGTGTCAAACTCGAATTTGCAGAGGGCCATATATTAAATTTTCAATTCGTAGGTGGGCCAGATTGAAAATAAAAAAAAGAACTGTATTATTATAACATTTTATTTATTAAATTATAGAAGTATGTAATATATGGTTATTAAAAATCATATCAAAGTTATAAAAGTTGATAGGTAATTATGCGAATACGCGGATAAAAATTTCTAATTATTTTTAAGTAGATATCTACTTAAAATTGGGGCAAGTAGAGGTGAAATACTAAGAAAGTCATATGAATATACTAATTTTTGCTATATAAGAGCATACAAATATTAATTTCAACTATATTTTTACTAAATATTCTAATATTTTTTATAAAAACAAAATTTTTTATATTATTTTTAAATATAAATGGAAATTTTATCTGTGCATAAGTTAATACTTTGAATATAGTTTGTTTTAATTTTTTTTAATGTATTAAAAAAATATTTGTAAGCAAAAACTATCTACGTTCAAAACCGACACAACACTAGTAATAAAAATTAATGAGTACCGAAACTTTAAAATTCTTCAACCAATCTTAATTTTTACACCATAATGCGTATGTCAGGTATATGAAAGCTCTTACATAATTTAATCAATTTTTAGATATATCATTTTTTTATTGATTTTAAATTGTATAACATATTTCTAATCTATTGTTTGTACTTGACATCGTAATTTCCATAGTAAAATGCATAAATCAATACACGAAATAATACTGTTTTTTAACACCTTAAGATTAAAAATATTATTTATTTAAATAATAAAAAACTTGATTCAAAAAAATATTAATTGAAAATCATTTGAAATTTTCAATCAAAACTGATTTTTTTTTTTTATTTAATAAACACGAGTTATTTTAATAAACGCTGAAATACACATTTATGAGACTATATTGAAAACAATCTTACAATAATAAAAAAATTACAGATTCGTAAAAAATAACTTTTTGCTATATTACTGTATTGCCCTTAATTTGTTATCAATTACAATTTCGTACATGATCTCCATAACGGAAATGCGACGGTAAAAAATAGGTCGTTGAAGTTGAGGCATCAGTTGATATTGTTTCAGCAACTGATGTAGTATACGAGTAAAAACTATTAACCACGTTCAAGTTGCTTTGATAATCAAACGGATTTATTGAATTTTGTACTAATGTAGGGACTGATGCGCCGAAAAGACCAGGATTTGTAGGCATACCATAAAAATTCAAAGGTAAACGTGTTATTGTAGATGTCATTGATTGCTGTCGATTTCGATGATCGATTACGTTTCGTTCGTACGGCCGTGGTTCTGTACTGCTAGTTGATGGTCGTGGATAAGGACGGGTACGTGGGGATACTCGTTCATCGCGCCGGAAGCTGGAAAACGTGGGGCACGATGAACTCGGTCCCCACGCCTTATGTTAGTTGCGAATACTGTTACCGAAATTCAAATATTCGTCATAAGTCATTGACATTATCTGACTACGGTAACGAGTCAGCTTGATGCTGCGACGCATTTCTTCTGATATTGAAGCCTTATAACCTCCTTTTCGAAGTAATGAATCGATCGTTTTCACATGATCCCATCCTAGATTATTTTTATAAAATAAATATAGATTATTATTCGCAAAAAATCTTTTTATAGCATATCGTTTATCACGTCATAATTTAACGTTGCTTGTCATAATAAGTATATTAAATTATATTAATTGATAAATTTTAGCATTTTTTACTCTAATATCTTATAAATTTTGTAAGCGTACATAATAAATGCATAAATGTACATAATAAATAAATACATAATAAATGACAAAAATAGGAAAAATTTTAAATAACTAACATTTAAGAAAAGATTAAAGCTTAATTTTTTAATTTAATTTTTTTTTTCTCCTAAGCAGATTACTTTTAAACATGTAACCAAATTTAAGAAATCGATAAAACTTCTACATACTCCCCGTAAAAATATATATATAAAATAGCTATTACGAAATTTTAGGTATCATGTTTTGAGTTTCAAATAGCCTAGTGGTCATCGGTCGACCTTAGTACTTAGAAATTAAATATAATGCTTTGTTAGTGTTGAACTATAATTCGATAATTTACCCTTAAGTTAATTAAAGCATGAATGTCATATACCTTTTTTTTATCCAACTGTATACACAATTGAATAAGGACATGTTTGAAAAAACCGACGATTAATCGCTGAGCCTTTTCTCATTACTATAATTACTACATTAATTCTATACTAAATCGATCCTATACTAGATCGAATTCCCCAATGAACCAACTATTATGTTGAATAGTGTTTTATATGAAACTAGAGCTTTCGCACATTAAATTAAATAAATAAATAAAGTACTTGAAATTGAGGTTTGTTAAGTTTACGAAATCAAACTGAAAAGCTGTCATTTAAATATAAGCATATAAATCGATAGATAAAAAGCTCAAGGTATTCAGTGATTAGTTAAACTTCGTCATAATTATATGAAAATCTTGAGATAACTGGAATTGCGAATATTCAGCAGAACAAGATCGAATAGTTACGCAAAAGCTCAAGGTTTCATAGCATTGATTTCGCTTGCTCGTTCGATTTGCGAGTAAATTGACCTTGCTCGAGAGCGACCTCCGGTAAATAGGTAGCGGTACGTTTGTTGCCACGCTCGTTGTAGAACTCGATTCGGACACCATGCAATCCAATTTGCCAGTCGTAATAGTCATAGCCGTCCTCGAAATCGGTTAGAATAGATACGGTCACTGTTAGTTTAGGCAGTTCCTCTTTAGTAATCGGATTAAAGCGCGAGTCACGCATTGCACTTGTGATGGCATACTCGCGCAAACCTGAGTGCAGGTTGAGAGCGTTGAATGTGCCAATGCAGCCACGCAGCTTTTTTGTCTTACCGATGGCCCAGGTCACAAACAACGGACTATAAATTTGGCAAAAATTAAAAGTCACTTTTAGAGCTAAATTTCTGAGAAACTTACTATGGATCATTGGGCAGCTTAGGAGCTCGAGGCGGTTCAATTGAGTACAAATGATTGTGCAACACTTCGAAACAGAAGTAGCACATTTCCGGCACGATTACCATTCTCCTCGAGCTCCCAGTGCGGTTCTTTTTGACACAGTTCGACGACGGATGGTCGATCTTATGCTTTTTCGTCCCGCAACAGCCAGACGCCATATTTGCACTAGCCATTACGCTACAAACAATGCTTTGTTTTATACTTAATTTATACAGATCGTACAAAAGCGAGTCGCTAATGCATAAAAACCAAGATTGCCAGGTATCAATTACATACATCTATTAGTCTATGCATAAAGACTTAAAAAAATGCTAACAAAGTTGTGTAAAATTTAATACTGTAGTAAAAATAAATTCTGTTACTAAAATGAATTCTTTATTAATGATTCTCTCAATTCGACCAGTTTTATTATGAAAATGTGAATCATGTAGCATATCCCTTTTACACAACAGCAACAACACTTTAATATCTAGGTAACATATTTGTATTGAAGAGCAATCAATGAACTTAAATTTTTAATTCTAAAATACATGATTGTCTAGGAAAAATCGATTAGGTCAAATAAAAGCTTATAAAACTAAGGAGGCCACACATATAAAAAAACAACAAATTATTAAAAATATTTAATTATCTTACAATATTTAAAACATTTTATCATCTTAAGATCAAAATTATTTGTTTTTATGGTTTATTTGATTTTTTTTAATATTAGTGGAAAATTCAGTCGATTTTTTTTCAAATTTTTAAAATAATATAAATATAAAAAACTTTAATTACTCCACAAAAAGTCACTGAAATGGTTATATGAGACTTATGGACTGTAGATTGGATATTCTTGTTCTAATAACTTAATTTTTCACTCGAACCATTTTTTTTCATTGTCCATTATTAATAAAATTGTATAAATAATTACGGCGTAACAGCAATAATATTACTAAAAAGGCTTATATGTCTTTTAAATGTACTCGTACAAAACATGTTAGTAACGCTATTTATTTGATTTTAAAATTGGAACTTTTTTAAGGAGTTGGTCAACTTGTGTAAATAAAAAATGTCGGAGAATTTTTCAAAAAAGGCTTTCGTCGTGTTTTTTAGGTGATTGATTTAAATATAACTAAATAGAAGTGTTTAAGAAATTAATAAGTGAATCAAGTGCCTGAAACTGAAAAAGAATAGTGAGCGAATAGGTAATGTAAAAAATACGATTTGATATTGTTGTTAGTGCTGAATTCGAACATCGGAATCGATGTCAAAACGTGTTTTGAATCAATAAATGTGCAAAATAAGTCGTTCGCAATAGAATGTATCGCATTGAATCGTGTTCTAATTGCTAAAAAATGCTATAATCGAATTCGAAACATACCATAAAAATGATCAATAATTAAGCTTTTTACCAAGTAACGAGTTTAGTATGTCGTTTTTTAACAATTTAAAGAAAGTGCTACACTTGGGATGTAGCGGGAGCGGCAACGATGCAAAAAAGAAGAAGATCTACAACAATATCCGCATGGATTGTAATCCGGATGAATACTGGGATATGGTCGGCGAATTGGGCGACGGTGCGTTTGGCAAAGTGTATAAAGCTGAGCACAAGGAGACCCGCAAATTAGCCGCTGCCAAAATGTGTATTTTAGATAGTGAGGACGATTTGTCAGATTTTATGATTGAAATCGACATCTTGTCTGAAATTAAACATCAAAACGTTGTTGAATTGCATGAAGCGTTTTTCATCGAAAACAAATTATGGGTAAATAACGTTTTGCGTGGATGGAGGAAATATCTATCATTCAGTTGGAAACTTTCCAATTGTTCGATTCCGATATTTCTTCTTTCAAATAGGGGTGTTAAAATTTCTGCTCACATTATTTATAACTTTAAATATGATGTATATACGCGTCGTAGATATTCCACTATTGTGGCTTAATAAATTTATGATAAGAAGTTTTTAGTAAAATAAGTGTTATCATTATGTAAGAAATTACGCGACTGTTAAAACGTTATATAAAGTAAACATTTTTTCGAATCGAATAGTTCGCAAGATATAATTTTTATATCATTGTTACGAATTTTCTTAATAGTTTTTACAATAAGCCATTAATCAAACTTTGTATTATCAGAGGAGTTTGAATTTGTTATCAGGGTTTTTTGTTTGCTTCTTAACAACATTATTTTAATAAAATACATTTGATTAGAAGCTACCAGTATAATTAATTAATCAATTAATAATAAACCTGGGAAGAATTCGTATAGAAAGGAAAATAGCACTTGAATCATTAGTAGATTTAAGTTTCTATTAGTTTTTTTTACGCCAATTGTTTAGTACTTTTATAATAAAAATTATCACTAAAAAGAAAATTAGGTTATATATAAAAACGGCTTATTTTGGCTCTTGTGACTTATTTATTTTTGGTGTATAATTTATAATGTACATCACGGTTTTGGCGTTTTGTAGTTATCGATATTTAGTCTTAAAAGAAAATATTAAACATATATTAGAAAGTTAACCTTATAAAAAGAAAAATGCAAAATTAAAAACTGCGCAAATAATCATAAAAACTAT
>AGDA01062717.1:0-11530 GCA_000281935.1 Mengenilla moldrzyki | reverse complement strand
TATAGTTGTGCAAAACTAAATTTTAATATAGCTATTTACTAATAAATATTTTTAAAACATTTTGAAACGCCGATTTAAAAACATATTTATATACCCATTGTTACTTTTTTTTTAAAAAAATATATTTCATTTATAGCTTCTGTACTTTCTTCGTATACATCTAAGCATCATATGGATTTGTGCAATTTTTGTAGTGATTTCATATAAAATTAAATTTCAAGTATAAATTTCTGTTTCCTACTTAAAAAAAATATTTACAAATTCAGGTTCATGTGAAACTCATTTGGTGAACCTGAGTCTCATTTCAAGAGTTATAACATTCACAAGAATATTGATTTTCGCTTTATAGGTGTTAGTTGGTATAGAAATAGACGTTATACAATATATGAAATTCGCAATTACATTTTTACACACATTACGCTTAAACATATTTATAAAAGCGTAAAGGTTGTATAAGTTTAAATTTTTAAGTGTAACATTTCTCACACATTTTGTTCTATTGCTTCTATTAGGAAAAAAGCGCGTATTAGTGAAATCCGACTGCATGGATTGCTGTCAATTTATACTTAACCTTACACTCAAAATTTGAAAATTCTTAAATGAATTTTTTTTAATTGAAAATGTAAAAAGTTAATTTATAAATTTACAAATGTTTTTCATAACATATCTCGTCATTTTATTTATAGCAATTCTACGATTACTAACAAGGGCAATGTAATAATTTCTTTCATTACAAAATTAAATGTATTCATTAGAACTTCATATGCAATATAATAAACGACAATAATACATATTCTGTTTTGTTGTTGTTATAATGTCTAAATCATTATGCATGTTATTTCTTTACAGCTCGTGTCAGTCAGCAATTGTATATGAAATGATTAATAAAATTATTTTGAAAATTATAATGCGTATGTTAAGCATTGATTTATTACGAATTCAGCAGTTTTTAAGTAAGCATCATGTAAAATATTTTTATCTAATTTTACAAAATTTTGCTTATATCTAAAAATAATCACATGCATTTTCCCTAAACATAAACTACTTTCTAAATGCTTTGTAAAATAGTTTTAATAAAATACCGTATAATAATATAATGACTAAATGACAGCAAAATTATTTTATTACTATAGACAAGCGATTTTTTTTAAAGCATTGATGCCAAACCCGAGTAAATTAATGGACTAAGTAAAAATTTATTAAACTGAGGTAGGTCACACTATCGAAATAGAGCGACAAAACAATAATGAAATACTTTATTATTTCACAATTAATGTTACTCTTTTTTGCATTTTACTTGAAATTTTTTTAATATCAATGGATAATTTAGATGATTTTTCAAATATTTAAAATAATATAAACAGTCAAAATTTCATTTGAGCCGCAAAATTTTTTTAGAAAAACCGCATGCATCTCACGGGGTTTGAGTTGAATAGGATTGTCTAAAGTAAACTGTTCTCGAACGACGGAAAAACTACGTGGTTTCCAAAAGTTAAAAGAATTTTATTCTAGCCCTACACTTTAGGTAGACAAAATAATTTGAAATTTCTCTATGCTAAAGTCCATTAAAATTCACAATGATTTATAATGAAATTTAAGACGTATTTTGGTAGACCAAATTTTTTCGAATCAATTTCAATTCGAAAAGGGCCTTAAATTTAGAATAAAAATATAAGTTAATTATACTTTTTAAGAATTTTTAAATTTTTCAAGAATCTCAATCTTGAACAGAAACAACAACTTGAAAATCTAAGCAAAAACAAATGTAAAGCCATGTTCTTAGTTTAGAAGTAAAATCGTTAGTACGTTTTGAGTTACGTAATGTGCTTCATTACAAATGAAATACAAAATCAGAATGCTTGACAATGCGGTGGTCATAAGACCAATATCCTTCTTGCCTAAACCATCTTGTATTTGAGCCATTAAACCATATATTGATATTGTAATAGTGAAAAATAAATACAACGATAAATAGTTAACTGTATAGCAAGAAGCTGTGCCTAAATTGTGTGTCAGTTTACTTAATCGAATCCAAATAGCACGATACTCAGCAATTTTCGAAGCAGGTCCAGTGTTAAATAAAACTTTTTCAAAATCATCTGACATTATACTGGCCGCTAAACCTAGTATTTCACATTGTAAATACCAGAAACTAGCAAAAATAAACGGTGTGGTAGTAATGTACCAAAAAATAATAATTTTAAATGTATCGAATTCGCTCATCGTTGTATGTATAATAAGAGTTGTAAAGAATGAAATAATTGGTGTAAAAACTGCTAGTATAATCGGTTTGTAGCCAAAACGCATTTCTAATGGATCTCCTTTGATTCTCTTGTACATTCGCTAGAAAAAATAATAAACGAGTAGTGGTTATATAATTAGGTTCCAAATTTGAAGATTTTTTTCTGACTTTTTATAATGTTTACTGTATTTTTAATACTAATTTTTTAAAAGTTATTTTAAACATATTTGTTAATTTCCTTTTGATAATTTATAAATGTGTTTATATTTTTAATTCAAATATTTTTAAGACGTGTCGTTATTATTACTACTTTGCTATTCCTACAAACAAAAGAAACGTTATTTTTAAGCTTAAGTTGTATTAAATTAAAATTGATTGACTTACTATTAACCCATTCGCTGTAAGTCTAAATTATATTAAGCCATTCCCATTGCCATTTATATTTAATAATAATAATAATAAACCATGCTTACTAGGCAGGGTTAGCATCCTAGCACTGCAGATATGTGGCTTATTATACTTTTAGAAAACCGGTGGTTCAATAAGGCAGTTACATGTATTTAACAAGTACAAGCAAAAGCCCAATTGTGTTCCTTAGCAATAGCCCGTCCGGGATCATCCTGTTCTAGAAAGGGCATTTACAAGATTAAGAACAGCTGCTCAGAGAGTCTGAACATTGCTTTCACAATCACACCCCCAGCGATCTGGCCATAAATCTCCCCAGTACTGGGTCTCACCAATTGCATATCTTGGAAGTAGTAAGTGAAGCTGCTGATATTCTTCCGACAAGATATACCTCTATAAGTTTCTCTTGTCGTAAGAAGTGATCACAAGAACGAACAGGCCTGGATTCTGAGGCTTCTTCTTTCCCTAACCATCTTCAGTCTCATCTACTTGTATTACTGCTGCTTCCAGGGTCTGATTTCTTCCCCATTGGAGCGTTGATTTCTTTTTCTTTTGTGAATTTTCTGCATTGAATGCTGGAAACACTGTTTCCCTTTCAGGAAAGTTTCCTAGAAATTTTTTTACATGTAGGTTTGATTGGTTAATCTCCTTCCATTTTATTTAGATTCATATGAATTCGATAGCCATCGGGTAAGTGTATGGTCCGCATTATTAGTGACCCGGTGATGAAGATGTAAAGCTCTTACTTTAAGGGGTCGCCCGGTACACTAGAGGTCATTTATATTTAAATAATTGTAAAAAATCATTCTATATAACAAGGGTGACTAACTTTTATGTATATAAAATCGACATTTTATTTGAAAAATATGTCACGATCGACTTGGTTTTATATGCGTAGTCTAAGTCTAAAATTCACGTGAGCAGAATTAAAATAGCATGAATAATTGTTAACAATAATTATTAATTGAAATTAGGTACACATAAACAGATTAGAATTTATTTTTTCGTGTATAATTTGTGAAAAAAATATATACGCGATACTTTTGAACAATACTGTATAGTAACATAATAACAATTTCCTTTTTTACGCACAAAATTAAAAAAAAAACGCAATCGTCTGGTTGGCCACTCCTACAATATAAAGAATAAAGTACATTTTTTAAAAAAAATTGTATTTTTTTAAGTTTTTTACATATTTATTTTTATGTTTGTAGCCACAAAAATTTGCAAATTCAAAAGCCTGCATGTTATAATATATTTAAAGTATGACAGTATACTCGTCATTGGCAGCGAATGAATTAACAATATGTGTTTTAGCCTAATAATTTAAAAGTCTACACTTTTAAACAATCAGTAATCATGAACAGTCAAGTTCTAGGGGTTTGATGTTTAACTCTAATTGATTCAAAAAAAGAAACAGTGTCGTAAGATAAGAATTAGTCATTTTATCACTTTCAATAAAGAATTCAACTAATAAAAATTTTCTTTTTAAAATGCTACGAAACCACTATCGTAATAGGGCTTATCACTGTTCATAGTAATGTTTTGAAGTATTTGAGTAACTAGAGTATTAGTAATTGTTACAAGAATTACAATATTCGATATCAGAGCATCTCTTTAACACGTTAGAAAAAAAATTATTAGTATTGGTGACGTATACAAAATAATATAAGAATTAAATTTAATTGCTTAAATATATTCTGGCAAAAAACTGACTTTAAAAGCTGAAGAAAGGTTATCTTATTACTTCAATTTTATTCCACCCGTTGAAGCAAATGACAATGTTTGGCGTTTCATACCACATAATGGGTACTGTTAAAATGGGCAATAAATGAACGTCAAACAAATATGAAACTACTGCTTCTTCAAATCTAGTTTCAAGAGCTTCCAGCATTGCTTTTTGTTTATATAGAATCCAAACTATCGAAATCATAACTATTGTGAAAATTCCAACACAATAGACCATAGCTAAAGAACCCATGCTGAATCTAAAATCGTTTAAAAAATCTTTCTATTAATTTAATCACTTTTGACATATTTATACTTGAATATTCCTGGGGAAATGTTATGAATCGGCAACATACCCATAAGCCGTAAAATCCAAACGACTGGTCTCATATTTTGATAAGCCACTTGACATCCGTAAATTTCAATCTCAAAAGCCTTCCTAGCTTTTTCTACTTTTGCTGAATCCGTTTCATTTCTAAAATCTGCATTGATGTAACTTTTTTTACGATTTATATCGAATTCATCTTCGATTGGTATTGTGGCCACTTTCGTCTTAGATGTCATTATTTACAAAGTGAACACATTCACCACTTTTTTGTAAAAAATAAAAGTTTCTCTTTGCATTAGAATTTATTTAGAGCGTAAGGGAATATTTTATTAAGAATTGTAGAAAATTTATATTTTTTTTAAACGAACAAATATTTACAAAGTATAATTCGGGTCACTAATTAATTAAAGTTTAATTGCGAATTCCGATATTCTTTCGGTAAAGGTTAAAGTGTTCCAAATATTGGTGGATAGTATCCATTGGACAGTAAATATCTTGCATCCGATTTTGAAGATAAACGGGTGGCGTGTTTGCAATCGATGATCCCAGAAAACCCTGAATGAATTCCTTGAGCAGTTCCCAGCAGTAAATAGGAATTGTACACGGTCGATACTCAACCTCAATCAAGATGCCCTTGAAGTTCGACGTTAAGTTAACAGTGCCTAATTTGACACAGAAATCGCCAAGTTCAAAACGTGGACCTTTGGATTCAATTTTGCTCTGTTTTTTCGAAATATAAGCACCATTCATCTTCATCATGAGAAGATCGAATAGCGAGTCGGCGGCAACAGATATCGTTTTTGCACCAGTTTCCAAAATAGTAAACACGGTTGCGGGAAACTCTGAATTATGTACAACATGGATATTCTTCTGGGCTGTCATCTGATTAATTGTAGTATACATTTCACAGTCAACTAGAAATTGGCCTGTTTGTGTGCCGCCTAACGTTATCAAATTTTTAGTCAAGAACTCAACTGTTTGTAATGGTGTCCGATTTTCCAATATCGGATATTGTTGCAAAACTGTAACGCCCATTATCTTGACTTTAGGAATATGCTTAAAATGCTACCGGCTTGACAATTTTTAATGATAACAAATACAGAGCAAATAGTTTTTGCTCTGTGAATGAAAAAGTTTTTTCAAACTTGTTATCGAGTATTTCGTAAGAAAGTTACATCTATGTCTGGTGATGGTTATGTAGATGTGTATACGGATGGTAGTTGTAAGAATAACGGAAGAGCAAATGCATCGGCCGGATTTGGTGTTTATTTCGGTCCAAATAGTCCACTGTAAATTCACTGAAATTTTTGCATATAGAGTGTTAACTTTATAAAGCTTACTAATTTAACACGTTGACTGCCGTAGGAGTCACCAGTGGCCGGCACTAAACTTGACTACAGCAGCGTGGGAGTCACCGGTGACCGGCGACGCAGCAAAAAATAATAGGACAATTATTGTGAATATGGATACTGATAATTTTTTTAATAATACCATTGTTACTATAATGGTTTAAAGAAATGAAAGAACTAAATAACATACAAAAATAATTTTACCTTACTTTATTTGCTGCAAATAATATTTCAACGTAATATGCATCGCATAATTAAAAATTCACATTGGCACCTTAGGAAAACCATGAAAATGCGCCTGGTGGTCAACGTGTTAATATGTCTCTACTTATTGTATACCTTAATATGCACAATTCTTTTCTTATACGAATTTAATTTAATACAAGTTGAAGGAAAAATTTCTTTTTTTGAACAAATTATTTTGTTTTAATCTCGGATCTAATGTACAAAGACTAAGAATTCTCATACGCATTTTTCTGCGCATATTCTACTTCGGAGAGCCAAAAGGCTAAACTGACGTATAAGTGGTTGATAGCGACTTTGTTAAAATTATTTAATTTTTCATTTTTATTTTAGGAATTATTACATAAAAGCAATTTAGCCATTATCTGTTTTATGCTATTTTAGTTTTCAATTTTTAATATTAAAAAATATTTAATTATATTTAAAAATTTAAATTATTATTACGTATTGAAACAGCACTAATGGATATGCGCTTTCCGATTTAGTGTCAGAAAATACCTAAAAATAATAATTTAATAAAATGCACAATCCATTTATAACAAGTCCTTGGTTTTAATACGATTTTTAATATTTTAGGAATATTTATCTGTATTAAGCTAAGATGTAATGAAAATGATCGAACTCTCGAATTAATCTAAATCGATACATTACCTAATTTAGTTTGCTTTGCATGAATTTTATATATTTTTATTCCATTGTATTCATCATAATATTTAATAAGTAAAAAAATGCCGATATTTTCTAAAAAGTGAAAAATTTTTACAACTCAGTGGGATGTGGGACTGTCCATTTAAAAGCGTGACTGTCGTGCAAAAATTGGAACGTGTGGCTACTTTAACTCTTTCGTTACTATAGGAACTATAGGAAAACATCGTTTTGTGGAACCTAGTAAATTGAGTGGAGAGCTTGAGCGCATCGTCTTACGCTTGGACGACGCTGCACTAGCCGAAACGCTTATCGTTCAGGGGAAACGATAAACGCTTCCAAATCCAAAATCAGTTACTTGCCAATAAGATTATTTCGGAACAAAACAATGATCAATTACATAGGTCAATAGCATTGTAAATGTAGATAACCGACAACACACGAATCTACTCGAGTTACATTGTTGGTTTTCCCGCATATTTCTCCGCTATCGTTCTAGTATTTCGAGATAAAAACTTGGGCCTGTAGGAAATAAAACGTAATCACTCTTGGTACACAACGTATTAATAAAGGCTTAATATCCGTTCTTTAGGAGGAATATGAAATCATTGGGAACTTTGATTTACATTAAACTGAAAAAGGTTACAATTTACGACTTTTTATAAAAACACCGTAATGTTTTTAAACCCTCAAATAACAGTTAGTTGAAAGGATGAAGTTCAGTTGTTAAAAAGTGACAAATTATTACAACGGCAGTGTAATAACAATATGATATTAAAGTGGCAATGAAAAAGCTTTAAAATATAAAAATTTATAATAAGTAGTCATGTGACATTATGTATATTGCAACGATCCCACTCCCGATGCAGTTTATTGAGTGGAATAGGGCTTATTTGATTTGTATACAGACTTCATCTCAAATTAGAGTCAAAAACAAGAACGGGATTGCGGCATAATTTCTGCATGACGTGATCTTGTCTCGTTCCACTCACAGAACTCAAACTAAACACTCACTATAGAAAAATTGACTCTAACTTTTTATGAGAGTTTACAAAGCACAACCAATTTTGTCCGATAAGGTAACGGCTACCTAAAATAACGTCAGTGAAAACCTATTGAAGGGGCACAGTTGGGAAGCAAAAGTAGGATTTTAATCAACTTTTAATTATAAATTTTATACATTTAAGGTAGAACATTCAAAACTACAGTTTTTCACATTTTTATTGATATGTATAATATGAATTACAATTATTTAGAAATGAATCATGTCCAGTACAAGGAGATCGAATTACCAATAACGCAGCTGAAATCCAAGCAGCTATAAAGGCAGCAAACATTGCATACGATAATGGTATTTCAAAGCTTCGAATCAATACGGACTCGCAATTTTTACAACGAGCGATGACGGAGTGGATGCCACGTTGGAAACAAAATGGTTGGCGACTATCAAATGGAGGCCCTGTTAAAAACCGTGCCGACTTTGAGCGTTTAGATGAAGCCTGTTCAAATTAGAAGATGTTCAATTCGTAAGTATATTATCTTTTTTTTTGTACATTTGATCCGTATTCAAAAGACATATTTGAAAAGAAAATTTTTCGACATTAAATTGTGATTTTTCACCACTAACGTTATTCAATAAAACGTTTTTCAAAGAAAAAAATTGCATATGTCATTTTGAGTATAACTTTTTTGTGCATGTGTTATATGTGTTGAAAGTAATCACTAACAAAACGAAATCTTTATCTCTCAAAAATGGTTGATTCATCTAAAAATAAATTAAAGTTTATGTAAATTCTGGAATCGAAAAAAAAAAAAAAATCAAAAATCCACTTTTTAATAATTCCACCACAAATTTAGTTATAGTTGAAACTACTGGTGATATGTACCTAGTTTTGCCGTATTCATCAAATTGACGCTTTTTGATTATGGCTTTTATTATAGTGTTTGACTTAGTTTGCATAAATAAAAGTAGGTAATTATATAAATGTGGTATTTAAAATATTTTATTAATAATTAAAAAAAAACAGGCAAAAACAGTTTGTATTTGTGTTTATAATATACCGAAATTAATATGTATGGAACAACTGTAAGGCACATCTTTCACAAGTGCATGTTATCTTACATAAACACTTGCAACAAAAGTTTTTTTTAAATTATTCCCGATCTAAATTGCTGATTTTTTGTCGTAGAAACGAATTAGATAGAGCGATCTTTTTTAACCAGATTGTAATTTGGGCTCGGAAATTACATATTAGGGGCTTTTTATACTCTTATAGACCCTATTTTAAAATTATAGTAACTATTTGAGCGTAAAATTTTCGAATGTGTTTGTTTCAGTACAAACTGAAAAATGAAAAAAAAAGTTTTAATGCAAACTTGCGGTTAAACAATTCTTTGATATCTTTTTTGAAACATAAAATTTATCAGTGCCTATTTTTTGCTTTATGACTTTTTAAAAAATTTTTTATAAAATAGTTGAGTGAAAAAAAAAAAATAGTGATAAAATTTATTTATTTTCGAGTACATACATTTAAGGGCTTTTTTTAATTTCAAAATGGAATAAATTTTTTCCTAGAGTTCGCTCTGAATATATTTTCTTAATACAAACATAGTTGAGAAAAATGTATCCCGTTAAAACGTCTCATTTGGAGCACTTAGTATTAATGTCTAAAAATTATTTATAACTGGATGTAAAAAAATAATTTAAAAGTTACAGGAAATATTTTTCAAGAAAATACAATAATTTCTTATTGTATAAAATGGTTTTTGTCTTTAAATATGTAATTACAGTCAAAATAACGTTACTCGAAACAAAATAAATGTTAAAATTGATAAATATCATTTTTCGGTTTTAGCGCCACGTTGAAAAAAAAATTATTTAATATAAGGCTCGTATAAAATATCATATGAGTAATATAACATATGTTAATATAAATATATATACTATATATGATTGTAAGAAAACTGAAAGAAATGCGAAAAACGATATTCTTTTTAAATTAGGCCAAAGTATTAGTTAAATAAAAAATTATTTAATTGTTTTTGTAGATATTTAATTTCTACATTATTTTTATAAAAGTTATTTTTCCAAAAATTAAACTGCTTTTGAGATAAAACGACTTATACTTTTTGCTAGTGTTATCTTTCAACCCCCAAAACTCAGCCCCAAGCGAAATAGGGCACAAATGTTATGTCGGGGTTTTTAAACCCCGAGATATGTTTAATCGAATAAAGGTATTTTAGTCATTATCGGGACGACACACCTCGGGACACACACATTTGATTGAAAGTACAATCTACATGCATAATTGTATGTTAATTTGAATATAGATTTATAAGTAAAATATTGAAATATATTTGAATCTTTATTGTGTGTGTGGTCTTTTGTGAATTCACTTTTTAATGCACAATTCCTTTCGAAAAAGGTTATTTAGAACATTGCCTTGGCAAGAAATTTACAAAAATACAAAAATAACATTTTTGTAGCAATTTAGAATTTAGAACCACATTGCAGAAATTGTAAAATTGTAATTATTTATTTATTTATTTATTTTTATTTTTTTTTCTTTAAGGTGTTGATTATCGAAATTTATGAATTAATATTAGAAATCAGTTTTCGATAAATTATACTTTTTTTATTTTCATTTTTATTACAAACAAAATATTTTCTTTTATCACATTTCATAAAACATGTAATTTTAGTATCGATTATTTATTATTTAACTGATTTTTTTACAAATTTATATGTGCGAAAAATTTATCCCTATGTTACATGAATGTGATTCTGTGACGTTAATTCCGGGAAAATAAAAAATAATTGTCTTTTGAAGATCAAATTTATTTTATATTATTTTCTTTTATCACTTTTAATTTTAGCGTCATGTCCGTGGTCATTCTAGTATTACTGGAAATGAAAATGCTGATTATTTAGCAAATGTTGGAGCCAAGAATTTTCGAAAATAATTTTCCTACTACATGCATATATTCAAATTTTGAAATTTTCTACTTTTTTGTTAAACATTGAAAAAATACACGTAGTAATAATTGAACTATTGTAAATCTAAACTATAGGTTTGAATATATAATTCTTTGAAGTTTTGAAGATCTGTTACAACACATAACTTTTACTACATCAGAAATAATTTTTATAATGTTTAATTGAGCCACACTGCTTACGGTGTTGCCAACAGAATGGGTAGTCAAATACCGTTTACGGAATTTCAAGAATTAAATGAAAAAGTAACCGCTGTGGTAAAAGGGTAATCCAAAACAGGTAAAATAACAAATCTTCTGTTTTTCTCTGTTGCTGAGATGGATCAACTCAGATCCTGTAACTCAATTTTTGTTAGATCGATAGAGTCGCGTCGCTTTTTTGATTTTGTTTTTGTTTCACTATTTATAAATAATTTTAAAGAATTTTAAAAGTTTCTCTTTTTTATGATTTCAGCTAAATCGTAAAAATAACACTAGACAACAAATTTCAACTTCTATAAATTCTATGAGATAAGGCTATGTTTTTCTGAAAGCACATGTTCATTGTATGACAAAAATTCAAAAATTTTTAAAAAATTAGAGGCCAATTTTTAGGAA